>PVJI01018338.1:0-33598 GCA_004026765.1 Micronycteris hirsuta | reverse complement strand
ACCCAGTGATTCTACTTCTGGGAATTTATCTGAAAAATCCAAAAACATAATTTGAAAGAATATATGCCCACTATATTCATTGTTGATACCTTATAACTGCTTATCACCTGATAACTGCTGGATCACACATTGGTATCCTTTACTTTGTAACAAACGGTCATTGACTGATCCAATGACCTAATAGGATTTGCTGTATACTCTTGTTTTCTTGGTGACAATTTGTAGCTGAACATGATGTTCACAGTGCAGCTCTGTTTAAGAATGTCTAGTATCTGGGAATGTAATGGAAATGGTTATTTTAAAGTAAACACAAAGACGTATATTACCGTAAACAATCATATCTTTATGATAAATTGTTCTTCTTAGCTCTGAATGGTTTTCAAAAAAATCAGGTTATGTATAATTCTCACAGTAAGCCTCATTATTGTTTTATGTACTATTTTAAGAAACAGATTTTATGTATATGTACACACACTACAAATAAATTTCTGTTATATGTACAGGTGAGGACACAATCATTTTTGGAAACTGATGTCTATCTATGGAAAATACTCGATAGTTGGAGTAATTATCCGGACGATTCATGGGTAAGGTGGCTGTCTTGCTATGTGAGAGAATAGTGACTGAAATCAGTGAAGGCACTCATCACAAGCAAGTTTTACATTTTGCCATTTTGACACTCAGCCTAATCCTGTGTGATGAGCATGTAGGTTATACATGAACATACTTAGTTTACAATAAAGTCATATAAATAGCAAGTTGTACAATATCATATTGGGCCACAAAGTATAAATAATTTATAAATATTTAAAAAAAACCCAAGAGTGGCTATACTCAACATACTGATTCTATTCCTCACCTGTGTGGTTGTTGCCAATTTGTATCTGTAGTCATTGGACTCTTACTCTCTGAACCCACATCACTTGCTCTGTGTCTTCCATCAAGGGGCCTCCTTCAAGCATGAGCAAAGGGATCAGAAGACTTTGATTTCCACAGGTGGATGCAGGCAGGAGAAGGGCCAGCTCTGCTCTTTTCTCTCTTGATACATTAGGAATACTTAAGTGTCGTAGCCGGGATTCTGTGTTTAAATTCTGGGCACAGCATGCTATGTGACATTTTCTCTTTAAGCATGGATTGTCTTCCAGGAAAAGAAGGATAGTGATCTGTAACATGGACTGTTTCCTAGGATTCTTTCTTAAACAGCTGCTTTCTTTACATTATTTAACCTGGTCATGCTGACAATACCCTTAAATCGGTATTACTATTTTTTATAAACAACTGTTTTCTTTTAAATGATGGATGAAGAAAGAACCCAACTCAGTGTGCGCATACTTGTTACGTGTTAGTATAGCGCTAGGCACTTTTCCACAGAACTTTCTTTTTTATAAGGAATGAATTAATTCATCTTTTTTTTCCTTTTTTTAAAAATAAATTTATTGGGGTGACATTGGTTAATAATATTAAATAGACATCAGTGTACAATTCTAAAATACATCACCTGTCCAAACTCAAGCCTCCCTCTATCACCATTTATTCACCCTGTAACCTCTTCTACATTAACGCCCCCGCCATGCCCACCTCTTCTTCCCTCTGGTAATCACCATGATATTGTCTGTGTCCACGAGTTGTCTTTCTTAATCCTTTCACTTTTTCACCCAGTCCCCTAACCCTCCTTCCCTCTGATAGCTGTCAGGCTGCTCTCTGAGTTCATCTTAAAGGCCAAATTCAGTTCAGAGTAAAAAAATTGGATAAGTAGTGATGATTTTCAAATGACTCTTAAACTAGGGATTATTTCTTCTTCTCTTTGCAGTAAGGTCGTCTCCTGGTCAGTGATGGCATGGGAGTCACTCCGCTTCCATTCCATACTGATGGCAGGAGTGGCCGTTAAATTACAAGTTCTCTGTCCTCAATGTGGATGTGTCTTCAGAATCCTCCTCAACAGTTCACTGCAGGAAACCACTGCTAAGTGATGTGCTTTGGCAGTGGAGATAAAATCTATGTCTCTTCCCTACTGCATATGAGTACTTCTCCTACATGGAAGCTCTGGGCACTTTAAAGTATTGAATAATTTATCTCCTCCAGACTTCAGCCTGACCTCCCACTACAACCTTCAACAAATTTCTAATTTTCTGTCCTCATTTACAACAGAAGCATGTCGTCAGCTTTTCACATGGATGTACCAGCTGGTCCATGACCGTGATATGATGGTATCATAAACTGGTTCCAGGTGAATTTTTCTTTTTCTTGTACTTGCAGATTTTATATGCTTACTCTGGTAGCGTTTAGCTTTTTCTTGGAAATCATGCAAAACCAAAGCTTTGTAACTGAGTTTGTCCTCTTGGGCCTTTCACAGAATCCAAATGTTCAGAAAATAGTATTTGTGATATTTTTGTTCAGCTACATGGCAACTATTGGGGGCAACTTGCTCATTGTGGTGACCATCAGCAGCAGCCCAGCGCTCCGGGGCTCCCCCATGTACTTCTTCTTGGCTTTCTTGTCCTTCCTGGATGCCTGCTTCTCTACTTCCATGGCCCCGAAGATGATTGTGGACTCTCTCCATGAGAGGAAGACTATCTCCTTTGAAGGCTGCATGACCCAGCTCTTTGCTGATCACTTCTTTTCTGGAGCAGAGGTGATTGTCCTCACAGCCATGGCCTATGACCGCTATGTGGCCATCTGCAAGCCCTTGCATTACTCTTCTATCATGAACTGGAGGCTCTGTGGCATTCTGATGGGGGTGGCCTGGACAGGGGGCTTCCTGCATTCCATTATACAAATTCTTTTTGTTTTACAGCTTCCCTTCTGTGGCCCCAATGTCATCGATCATTTCTTGTGTGACTTGTACCCATTACTAGAGCTAGCCTGCACGGATACTCATGTCTTTGGCCTTTTGGTGGTGGCCAACAGTGGGTTTATCTGCATCTTAATCTTCTCTTTGTTGCTTGTCTCCTATGGTGTCATCTTATTCTCTCTGAGAAACCACAGTAGTGAAGGGCGGTGGAAAGCTCTCTCCACTTGTGGATCTCACATTACTGTTGTGGTTTTGTTCTTTGTCCCCTGCATATTCATGTATGTCCGACCCCCATCCACTTTCTCCTTTGACAAAATAGTGACAATATTTTACACCATCCTAACACCCTTGCTGAATCCTTTGATTTACACCATCAGGAATAAGGAAGTGAAAACTGCCATGAAGACTGTGTGGAACAGAATAATGGCAGTTTGTAATGAAAGATGAGGCTGATTTGATGGAATCTATACTCAGTGTGTTTTCTAAGACATGATGGAGCTGCTGAACATATTTCCTGCAACGAAGAATTAGAGTGGTCCAGGGTCCCTAAGTGTTCCCTGGACTCAGCACTCTGAAAAGTATCTCTGCTCACCAAGGGGCCAGTAAACCGCACATGGCATTGAGTCCAGATTGGCAGAATTTTCTGTCTTGGGGGACCCCTCACTTGAACAAGATTAAGGATGAGAATAGGATAGAGCTGTTTTTCTCCACACCTGGGTTTTCAAGACCCTTGGGAACCCTTGTCCATGACCCATAACTGCACCTTCTTTCTGTGTTTGGGGCAGTGATATTGCAGTTGGTCATGGAGACAGAAGCTGAGTTCTGTGATGAAATCTTGCAACAAACTATCCTCCCTAATATTTTCTTTTGCTCCATCTCTTCTCTGTGTTTCTGTGTGCTACTCTCTGACTCTTCTTTCCTTGGGTCTGCTCACTTTCATTCTCCTCTCTCCTGTACTTACTTTACTCATTCTCTACTCTTGCGTCTTCTACACTCTTATTCATTTAGATATGTGTTTTCTACTTTGATATTTGCTTCACCATGCAGTATACAGAACTTGATTCTGGAGTTAGAACAGAAAATTATGGTATCATAATTATCTTTCTTGAAGTGCTTAGGATTTCTCTTTTCTAGGATCTACATGATCCTAGAAAATCTATATGAAATCTAAATGAAATGGGTTCGAAGTTTATTTAAAGATTTTAAAAATTATTTATTTTTAGAGAGAGGGGAAGGGGGGGAGACAGAGGGAGAAAGACAGCAATGTATGATTGCCTCTCACATGGCCCTCACTGGGGACCTGGCCTGCCATCCAGGCATGTGCCCTGACTGGGAATCGAACCAGCAACCCTTTGCTTCCCAGCCCGTGCTCAATCCACTAGGCTACACCAGCCAGGGCAGGTTTGAAGTTTTATGCGACATGAATGGTGAATGCTAGAGAGAGAGATTCTCTAGTAGTATTCCACTCTAATTTTAACCCAAGTGTACTTGGAAAAACTTCCTTCTTTCCTTCCTTCATTATTTATTTATTTCTATTGTTGTTCAAGTACAGTTGTTTGCATTTTCCCTCCACCACTCCCCTCACCAGAGCCAACCCGACTCCCTACCCTTCATCGTACCAGTTTGGTTTTGTCCAAGTGTACTTTGTACATGTTCCTAAAAACCTTTCCCGATTTTCCCCCCATTACCCCTTCCTATCTCCCCTCTGGTTACTGTCAGTTTGTTCTTAATTTCAATATCTCTGGTTATATTTTGCTTGCTTGTTTGTTTTGTTGGTTATGTTCCCTAGTAAATGCGTGCATCAAAAAGCTGTGGTATATTTACATGATGGAATAATATGGAACAGAGAGAAAGAAAGAGTTCTACTGTTTGCCACAGCATGGATGGAACTGGAGAGCATTATACTAAGTGAAATAAGTCAGGCAGTGAGAGAAATACCATATGATCTCATCTATAAGTGGAAAAACTTTCTGTATCACAGGTCAGAGTTTGCACATTGAAAGGACCAGGCAAATGGACACATTTACCTTGTAAAAGAATGTGCAGGTCAAATGAAATAATGAAAGGGAAAATTGTTTGAATAATAAGATTATACAGCAAGAATAATATACAATCTAGGATTGTGTTATTCAATTAAATATATAGTTAATAACACACAGCAATCCAGGTGAATAGGCAATAAAGGCGTTTGTCCATCTGAGAAAAAAAGGGGAGACTTAGCATCAAATATATTTGAACTGGTTTAAAATTACAACAGGTAAAAGTAAGAATCAAAAAAGGGAAAATTACACTCTCCACTACTGTGTTGTCCCCCCAGATCAGAGAGTTAGGAAATTGCAGGAGTGTTAGGACACATGAGTTATTTCAGTGATAAAACCGGGAAAGTGTTGGTCTGATCTAATGGGTACATCTCTTCAGGAGCTAAGTTGGTGTCTTATGTCCCCAAAACTTCTCTTTGCTTATGCAAAATAAAACAAAATATAATGATATGACCTGGCTTTCATGGTTGTTCAACATCTGCCCATAATTTGATCTCTTACAACTTTTTGATTAATGACAAGTTTTTAGGGAGATCATCTCTATGTTTACCTGAACCAATGCATGTTTCTCCCTTGTGATGTTTTGCTCATTCTTCTCCCCTAACCCCACCTGTCTTCACAGCCTAAAGCTCCCTCCATGTGGTGTTTACTTCCTATTACGAACTAATATATTGAAATTAAGTAGTAATCAATTGATTCCTTTATAGTCATCAGAGATGATTGAAACTGCCAACCAGAGTTTGTGATTATTATAACATCTCTAGTTTATCACACTCAACTAACACTATTTTAACTGGACTTCAAGCAAACAAAGTTCTAATTAGGTGTGTAACTTCATTAGAGGTACATGAGAAATTTTATTTACTAATATTTACATATTTTACTTAGGCAAACTCAGTATAAGCTTATTGAATATTGAGTTTCAGAGAAACTTGTTGGAAATTTTAACACACAAAGCCAGAACTTAACTTCTTTCTCATTTTTGAACTTTCATTGACCAATCAATTCATTCTCCAGGGATATTGCTGTTTTTTGAACCAATATTCATTTGGTAGTATTACATTCAGTTGTGTGTAGTTTTTATGTAGTTAATTATCTTACTAAAGGCATGTTATTTTACCAACTTGATTGTAAAGAGATTGAGGACTTCTTTGGTTTATTTTTTTGAACAACAATAAAAATAAATTAATAAAAGAAGGATTTTTAAAGGATGTCTTCTGTTACCTTGACTGCAGATATGTGTAGGTTCTTAGTACATATATGATGACTGATTTGAAGGTGTTATTTTTTAAAAAAGATTATTTTATTTTATTTTTACAGAGAGGAGAAGGGAAGGAGAAAGATAGGGAGAGAAACATCAATATGCAGATGCCTCTTGCATGCCTCCTACTGGGGACTCGACCCACAATTCAGGCTTGTGCCCTGACTGGGAATTGGATCAGCAACCCTTTGGTTCACATGCCAGCACTCAATCCACTGAGCCATACCAGCTGGGGTGATTTGAAAGTGTTATTGATTCATCGAAGGACTGATGATTAATTAGAAAGAAGAAAAGTATCTCAAAATTCATACTGACATAAATTCTGGGTCATTTGACATTAATATTAAAAGGCATAAAAATATTATGAGAGAGCCCGGCTGGTGTAGCTCAGTGGATTGAGCGCGGACTGGGAACCAGAGGGTCCCAGTTCGATTCTCAGCCGGGGCACATGCCTGGGTTGCGGGCCAGGTCCCCAATGAGGGCCATGTGAGAAGCAACTATACATTGCTCTTTCTCCCTCCCTTCTCCTCTCTCTGAAAATAAATAAATAAAATCTTTAAAAAAATATTATGAGAGAGAATAAAGATGATAACTCACAAACTGAAGGAACATATTAAACTAGAATGGGGAAAAGTTGATAGATTTGACTGTATAAAATGAAATAAAAGCTAGAGTTCAAAATAAAGATATTAAAAAACAAACGGACAAAAGATATACATAATTCAAATAGATGAAATGTAAGAAGTAAAAAATATACAACAATATTGTCCCCAATCAATAATAAAAGAAATATATATATCATAGTTTTAACCAAATAAATCAGACAATGCTCCTGTTTAAATTTTTATTAGAAAATCACACTGTATAATATTAGAAATGATGGAAAATGATTCAGTTTTTTACATAAAAAAGGGATATATATGACCCTGAAAAACCTGGAACAATATGCAGGGATTAACAATTACTTTTGGAGTGTGGGGTTGGAAAATCAAGAATTTTTAAAGAGTACTTTTCTCACCCTATATCTATGTAAACTTTGATGGAGATTTTATTATAAATATATTTGTCTATAATAGAATAATTTCTAGTAAATAATGAAACAATCAAAGTCGAAGGTTCTTTGACGATAGTTAATAATTATGAAAATATTCTTATTTTATATTCTCTAACCCCTGGAACATTTTTTTTTTTTTTGGATGATACCTTAGTGACTAATGGAAGTTTTTAATGATCAAGCCATTTGTATTATATAGGAAATTACCCTTTGACATTTCTCATGGTCTGAAAAGCCCTGTTCTTTCTCTCTTTAATTAACAACTAAGGAAAAGTGTGTTTGCTGAGAATCAAACCACTTTGATATAGCTTGATTATTTCAATTGTATTCTCTCTGAATGTAGGCTAATATGCTAATTTTCCCACTTTGTAAAGTTCTTTTAACTTTATTTATTTATTTATTGGTTTTCAACTACCATTGTGTCCGTTCTTCCCCATCTAGTCCCCCCCATCAAAACCATCCCCACCTCCCTCCCCTGATCCCACCAAACCCTGGAATTTGTTTTGATGAAATTATTAAAAATGAGCAAGAGGCTATAAAAGAGAAGAGGTTTATTCAAAAGTATGTCATTAGGGTAAAACTTTGAAAGCAATTCAAAATTAATGTTTGAACTTATTGTATGAAATTTTGATATGTTAATTTATAACAACCAACTTGTCCTTTAATCTATCTCAGCTGTACCCCCCCATAGCTGTGCCATACACCTGTGATTCTAATCCTTTCAAAACCTCTCAATTTCATAGCCATTAATTTTCAAGTACACCTCCATCATTTCCAGCTCATGTATACTCCTCCTCCACTCTAATTATTGTTTGACCCAATGTCAAACAATGTACAAAACATTGTCCCCGATGACTTTTTACATGACATCAGGTATGCTCCTGCTTAAGGAGCTTTTCACAGGTTGTGGCCTGTGTCTTCATTATCTGTCCTCTGGATATATACATGGCTTACCTCCTCATATTCTTTGGTTTATTGTTAAAATGTGTCTTCTCAATAATGAATTTTCTGACTAACTCAAAGATGTGCAATTCTAACCTACTAACATTCTGTATCTCCTATTCTTTCATCTCTGCTTAATTTTTCTCCTTAGGGAGCATCATTCCTTACATGTCATAGAGTTTTGTATTCACTTTTTGTATATATACTAGAATACAGTTTATATGAGGGTAGGGATTTTTGTCTTTTTAGAAAAGATTTACCATTAGATCTCCAATGCCTAGAATAGCATCTGACCCATAGTGTGTAGTTAATAACTATTTACTGAATAAATAATAAAAATATGTAAATTAACTGCTTCTGGGTGAGGTCCAATGACTTGTGGCCAAAAATGCTCCTGTTGTGAACACCTAGAAAGCCAAATACAATAGAGAAATAGCTTGTATGAGCTGCTGGAGACAACCTTAATGAAAGGCATAGGTTCGAGAGAGAAGCCCTTCAAAAAGTTGAATTGTGTGACTGCTTTTTCCTGGGAGCATTAGTTGAATCTGGGCAATGGTAGGACATGAGAATCTGGGCTTCATGGGTGGAGGGTGTTGAGTGAGGGCAGGGGTAACAACAGGTGTTTTGAGGAAACTTGGAGAGCTTCTATCATGCAGTATGTTTTCCCTCAGAACACTTCTCCAATCCTAGGGTTTGCTGTGGGTTGAGTTGCATCCCCCCAAAAGATGTTCAAGTCCTAACTCCAGTGGCTGTGAATGTGACCATCATATTAAGGTAAGGTCATTGGGGTGGCCCTAATCCAATATGACTCTTGTCTTCATTAGAAGGGGGAATTTGGACACGGAGACACAAGCACACATGCCATGTGAAGATGGAGGCAGAGACTGGGGTGACATCTACAAACCATGGAACCCCAAAGATTTCCAGCAAAGTACCAGGATCTGGGGTGAGGCATGGAACAGACTGCCCTCATATCCTCAGAAGGATCTGTATGATAAAGCCAAATGAAAAATGAAATATGGCCATTTGTGACAGTATAAATGGACCTTGAGAATACCAGGCTAAGTGAAATAAGTGAGGTAGAAAAAGTTAAGAATCATATGATTTCACTCATATGTGAGATGTAAAACTGACAGTAACAAATAAAGAAGAAAAACAAAAACTCACAGACAAAAAAAAATGGTACGGTGATTACCAAAAGGAAAGGTGTTGAGGTGGGTGAGTGCAGGGTAAAGAGGGTCAAATATATGATGTAAGAAGATTTGACTTTGCATGGTAGACACACAATGTAAAGTGTACGTGAGGTATCATAGAAATGTACTCTTGACACCTATATAATTTTATTAGCCAATGTCACCTCAATACATTTAATTAAGAAAATAGAAAAAAGGATAGCAACTACTAGCATTATGCTAAATGAAAACATTGGCTAATAAAAAATAAAAATAAAACCAAGTAAAAAAGGGCAGAGGCAAAAATATATGAATATGAAGAGAAGGCAAAAAAATTCTGGTGTGGTTCTATGAATGGAAGAATAAAGTTGATAAACTCCTACCATGTGGAAACAGCTACATGTGTGTATCCATTTGTCAAAACTCATTTTCTATACATTTAAAAATGGTGTATCTTACTGTATATAAATGATACTTTACTTACTGATTTACTGATTTCACATTATTTAAGAAATTATAGAAACTTTCTTTAATCAATAGTTTTCATTGTAATTATTATATTTTATCAATGTAATTGTGATTTGCAATAATTATTATATCTAATGATAACATTTTCTAGAATAGGAAAGTAAGAGAAAAACATGTCCGAAGTCACAGAATCAAAAGGATGGAACTTGAATTCAATGATATGCCATCTGTCTGAACGTTCACCTGGACTCTGAGCTTTGTCTGCCATTAAAAAAATGTAACTTAAAATGACTTAAAAGACAGAGCTTTCGGTAAATTTTAGAAGTCTTGCCTAAGTATGACTTAGAAAATATTGTTTTCCCTCAGAGTAGGGTGCTGAGTGGAGCACATGGTAACTGAAATGGAAGGTGTCCCTTGTGGCAGACTGGGAGGGGAGGAGGGCCCTGAGGGCACACTCTGCCTGTTGACAGCCTTGTTTGGGATAATTTGGCCCCAATGGTTTGCTGTGATCCTGTATTAAATGGGCTAAGTAGCTTGCTGAGTAAATTGGTCAGGCTTGGGTGGGGAGGATGGAATCCTCGTTGCTCCTGAGGTTGGCATTTTTGAACTTTTATGAAATTGCTGAAAATATCTGATGGAGGAAAACAGAATTGTTTCATTTGGGTGTTCTGCAGGGGAATGTTTTGGGGTAGCAGAGCTGGCCTTAGAGATGTTTTTACCACAGAATAGTGGAGACTCAGTGGGGATATTTCTTTTTGACTCTAGAAAGTTCTAAGAAATTATCTGCTGATATTCCAGACCCTTTTGGTGAGTCTCGTTCACACATTCTAGCACAGATTGGCCATGCACAGAGTATCTCCCCTCCCCATAGATCCTGCAACAGACAGACAAGCGGATCCCTGTACATTGTTCAGTTTATGTGTTACAAACACATGGGAAGGTAAATCAGAGCTACAGGAGTGAGAACTATGAGCTCTCATTCAGATATTGCCTCTTTGTTTAAAAGACAAAGGTCTTCAAGCCACACTGAACTGTTTTTTTTTTCTTGCCTCCTACTCAGGACTGGGTCTTGGACAGTTGCCATCATCCAGCTCTGTCTCCTGAAAAACCTGAGGTTCAAGACCTATATTCCCCACAGTGCTGAGAGATTCTGATGCATCAGGGTTCCGCAGCTGCCACTGTCCTCTGCTTGATGCTGTGCTGTCTCAGGTCTGATTCTTATTGGAAAGAGGGTACAATGAAGGAAGCAGGGGTAGAGTATCATATACCTGCAGAGCTTAGGGCCAGGAAAAGAATAGATGTGGATATTAATAATATATAATCAGTGTGTATTGACACTGATGATCGATACTGTGATTCTATAATACTACAACGCTGATTGTTCTAATATTAATGATACCAACATTGACTGTACAAAACCCACCATC
Source organism: Micronycteris hirsuta (assembly GCA_004026765.1). Taxonomy (NCBI): domain Eukaryota; kingdom Metazoa; phylum Chordata; class Mammalia; order Chiroptera; family Phyllostomidae; genus Micronycteris; species Micronycteris hirsuta. The sequence goes on along the minus strand of PVJI01018338.1, from coordinate 22,444 downwards.
ACTCCTGCTTCCAGCCAAAAATTGCATCCTCTTTCTTGGGATGAAGGAATGGAGAATACAGGTCGTGGAAGAGACAGAAGTGAAATTGTCTACGGAAACCCTAGGACTAAGTAATTATGCTCTATCACTAAAATGGTTTGTGCCCACCTTGCACCATGGGTTTTCCCTTGGCTCAGCCCCTGATTCCTCTTCCTTCTTTTTCCCACATGCACATTTTCCCTTTTGGCTCTGATTCCTGCCATCATTCCCTAACTTCTCTGTCCCCTCTTCCTCACTATTAGTTTCTGATACATATGTAAAGTGCTGATTTCTTTGCCCCATCCTGAAGTTTGCATGCATTGGGTCATGAGGACATGTACCGCACAAAGTAGTGGTTTCTCCCCTACCTGTTTAAGGTTTATGGGTTTGAACTGGCTCTGCCAGGTGGTTGAAGTCTGATGCTTTGCATGGCAGGATAGGGTAGATTGTTAGCGAATTGCCATGGAACCCCAAGGCTTGAGTTCTGCTCCTGGCTCCTCTTGCTACTGTCTGCTAACCTCTGCCCCTCAGCTCAGCCTGAAGTGCACAAAACCAGACAACATGAACTTGCCTTATGGGATACGATAAAATCTAATGAACAAAAGATATGAACGCAACATGAAGGAAGGTCTACAATTAAGAATGCATGATTTCACACACACACACACACACACACACACACACACACTTTAACATTGGAAGGCCATTAGGAAGATGGCATTTCAACTGGGTACTCTGTGTACAGGTAGCTATGGGGAGGGAGGTTGTGTCTGAGGAAGGTGATCTAGCTGCTGTGAGATATGGGAAAATCGAAGACCAGATGCTCCGGGCAGTGTCAGGCTTCGCTGGAGCATGCACAAGCTGAAGCACCAAGAGGAACTAGCAGAGACCCGGATGATGGTGGGAGTTAGAGGGCTCTGACAGCCACAGTGAGTATTTCATCACTGAATTTGAAAAACATAGAAAACATTTGATTATTTTGGGTTCATTATATTTTCAAAACTTTTTCTTTTTAAGGGGTGATGAGGAGGTAAAAGAAGGGAGAGGACAGAAAGAGTGAGAAGAGGGCATATCTGAAATTGTGTTTTCTCTCTGTATAGAAATACAGAGGACCCATGTGAGGATTCACTTAAAGAATTCTAGGATTGGCCATTTGTAATACCGATGTTTATGAAATACCTGTCTTGCTGTCTCATATGTATGAGCTAATAATTTTCACATTAAGAACTCAAGTAGACATCTCACTCAAAGTGTTATTTTTCTTCTAAATTGTGTGAGACATTAATTTATTGAATATTAGATAGTGTATGAGAGGAATTACATCCTGTGTCTTGTGAATTTAAAATTAACTCTGTTTTAGGGCAGTGAAAATACTCCATAGGTTTTTATAAGACGGAGCTGTATCATTACACATTCATCCCAACCCATTACATGAGTGAGCCCTAAGGTAAACTGTGGATTAAGCGTAGTTTTGATGTGTCACTGTAGGTTCATCATAATAGCAGGTGCACCAATCTGGTGGGGGGTGTTGATAATGGTGTGTGTGGGGTGTCATGCATGTGTGGAGGCAGAGACTGTATGGATAATCTCTGTAGCTTCCTCTCAGTGTTTCTGTGAACCTAAAACTTCTCTGAAATATAAAGTCTTAACAATGATATTGAAATAGAGGATCCTATTGAAGCTGAGAGGAGATTTTAATTTTGCTCTGCCCCACAGAGAGTGATTGAAAGTGAGCACCTGATCTTCTGTCAGAAAGGAAGTGACATGTCAGAGCCACTATTGGATCATAATTGGGGTGCCTGCAGGCCAGTCTGTATTTTGTTGAGGCCACTTGTACGCTTCCCACCGAGTTTCTAAGTGCAAGGAATAGAAAGACAGATGTCCTCTGAGGAACTCTGACATCTTGAAGGAGGTAGGCACTTCATTACAGAATAGCTCAAAGTCTAGTTGGACTAAATTTAGAAACAAATGATGACTAACTTTTGTTAAATAAATCTGAATGGTAGTTTTGTCTTAGGTGTTGGATAAATCTTAATAAAATCTATTTTCATGTTTTGCGTGCCTCCAAAATTTACATTTCACCAATAGCAATATATGCAAACCTCATAACCTGGCCTTTTTGGCTTTTAACAAGGAAGAAAACTTACTCTTCCAATATTTGCCCTTGCAGCTTGAGAATCTGGCTACAATAGAGGTTTCTTATTGATCTCTTCTCTATTTGCTGACACAATATTTTCCTTATGTGTATTAATAAGCATATGCCAAATGCAAAAGATTTGGTCCAATGCAGTGAGTTTCTGAACAAGAGATAGATCTGAGAGGGCCTCGGACATCTTCAGATTTACAAAGATTCATAGGAGATTAAAGGCAGTAGGAGGTAACAGGATGGAGCAGAAACAAGAAATACGGATTTCAGTCACTGCTCTTGTCAAGCTGACTCTTCTTCTCTCTGCAGATGAAATCCTTGGTCAACTGCGTCTTACTTACAGCTACAAGCATGGCAATGAATAGCAGTGTGATTGAATTCATTTCGTTTGGGGTGACACAGGGTGAAGGAAAGCAGAAAGCTATATTTGTGGTCTTCTTGATTCTTTACCTTGCGACACTGTCAGGGAACTTTCTCATTGTAGTGACTATTAAAACCAGCAAGAACCTTGGGAGTCCTTTTGGAACCTGGGCACCAGTGCTCCGTTTCTGAGCACACACGTCTCACTGTCTTTCACATTTCTTTTCAGTGCCTGTGTTCTCCTTCCTCAATACCTAGGTCACCCCAAGAGTTTTGAAAAAAAAAAAAAAAACAATACCCGCTGGTAATGTAAGAGTTGATGACAGTCATGAGTCAGTGAACTTCCAAACTATTTGGTGGAAATCTAACTAGTGTCTGTGTGTTAAGAGTTGTGGGACAGACACAGCTTACATGGAGAGAATTACAACTTCTTAAAAAGCTGAGAGTGAAAAGCAAAGAAACACGATAATTGCTGACAGTCACAGAGTCCAACTGCTTTAGAAAACAGTGTGCTAATAATATCATGGTTTGATGTATTTCTGTCTGTGGAATTTTCATGAGAGATCCATGAAGACTGAACATCCTTTGAGACATAAAGGACTGAATACCTATAGCAAATTATCATAGTATTAAGTGAGTTATTCCAAAAGAGACATTATTTTTGGTGCTACATCAATTATATTATAAAGGTTCTCACCACAAATACTACCAACTCAGAGGAGTTCATGCCAATTTATTTAGAGATTTTTTTGCCACTATTAGAGAGTAAGTCATTGCTGCCTTGTGTGCTGAGGAGTGACAGTTTATATAAGGCTTTTTGAAAGACATACCTGGATGTGGGGCCTCTGATATTTTTCTCTGTCCACTATCCATTTAGACTTAGAGGGAGAACCTCTTACTTGTAGCCCACACAAAATCATCAAAGGAGAAATAGGATTTTCAAGGGAAGGTGCAATAGGCTAATAGGAAGAAGAACTCATAGGTCTTCACCAAATGTTCATTGTGTATAAACCCCTGCAGAAGATACAATAATGAAGATGTACTCCAGTATGTGATGGATGTATTCATAGTGTGTTCATGATTTCATTACAGGGCACTTCTCCTGACCTCTCATCCCGGAAACAGGCTTTAGAGAAGACTGAATGGGACATAGTAACAATGTGACAGAATTTGTCCTCCTGGGTCTCACTCAGGATCCTGGGGGCCAAAAAGCATTATTTGTCATATTTTTACTCACTTACATTGTGACAATGGTGGGCAACCTGCTCATTGTGGTGACTGTTCTTGCCAGCCCCTCCCTGGACTCTCCCATGTACCTCTTTCTTGTCTATCTGTCACTCATGGATGCAGTGTATTCCACTGTCATTTCACCCAAATTGATCATAGACTTACTCTGTGGTCGAAAGACAATTTCCTTCTCAGCTTGCATGGGACAGCTGTTTCTGGAACACCTTTTTGGGGGTGCTGAGATCATCCTTCTGGTGGCAATGGCCTATGATCGCTATGTGGCCATCTGTAAGCCATTGCACTACATAACCATCATGAATAGACGGGTTTGCATCCTGCTGTTGGTGATGGCCTGCACTGGAGGTTTTCTGCATTCTGTGGTCCAACTTCTCTTTGCATATAGCCTCCCCTTTTGTGGCCCCAATGTCATTGACCACTTTGTCTGTGACATGTACCCATTAATAGAACTTGCCTGCACTGACACCTACTTCTTAGGTCTCACTGTCATTGCTAATAGTGGAGTAATTTGTATCTTAATATTTATTTGTCTACTAATGTCCTATGGAGTGATCCTAAGTTCCCTTAAAACTCACAGTCGGGAAGGGAGGCGCAAAGCCCTGTCTACCTGTGGTTCCCACATCACGGTGGTTGTTCTCTTTTTTGTTCCCTGCATTTTTATGTATGTTAGACCTGTTTCTAACTTCCCTGTTGATAAATTCGTTACTGTAGCTTACACTGTCATCACTCCCATGTTGAATCCTCTAATATACACTTTGAGAAATTCAGAAATGACAAATGCTATGAAAAAGCTCTGGTGTCAGAAGTTAGCTATAGACAGAATGAGAATGTGTCATTCATATTGAATGCACTTGGTACTGATTCTGAAGCAACGAAGAGGCAGTGTGTTCTAACAATGGATGACTTAGTCAACTCAATGAGTTCTCTTGGGATGCTTCTCTTTATTCATACAGAGGTATCAAAAAGCAGAATAAATTATCCTTTGAGTTTAGGATCATTCTGATATAGAAATCCTAAAGAATGATTAAAAAGGCACAGGTATTTTTCCTATTATTAAGAAAAATAAACTAAGTTCACCTTTTAACTTTTTTTATTATTCAGTTACAGTTGTCCTGATTTTTTCTCCATTGCTCTCCTCTGCCCCGTAGCACCACCCCGAACCCCCACGGTCAGTGCCCCCACATTGTCCATGTCCATAAATCACTAATTCTTGTTTCTTGGCTTGCCTCTTTCCCCTTTCTGGATAACCCCTTTCCTCCTCCCATGGTCACTCTCATTTTGTTATCTATTGTTTATATTAAAATGGGCCTTTAGAAGACTCTTTTTTGTCCTTTGAAAAGTGAAAAACTAGCTACCTTTGAAAATTTGCTTTTACCCAAACTAATGAGAAAGAAATTTAGCTAATGTTTAGAACAAATTTCTAAGGTTTAAAAGAGTGGTTTCTTTTATTCATTTATTTTTTATTGTTATTCAAGTACAGTTGTCCCCATTTTCACCCCACCATGCTTCCCTGTCCCACCCATCCCCACCTCCCTCCCTCAAACCTACTCCCTTTGGCTTTGTCCATGTGTCCTTCATATGGGTTCCTTGATAGCCCTTCCCCTATTTTCCCCCAGTACCCCTCTCGCCCCTCCCTCTGGTTACTGTCAGTTTGTACTTTATTTCAAAATTTTAGTGTTTGTTATTGTATGCTTATGACAGATTTTTGCAGCTTCCTTAATCATTTTGTCTTTGAGATTACTTTTGTTTTTCAGGTTGATGCCTGTGCATTTGAAGTTCGGGATGTTTAGATGGGAGGTGATACCATATTTGGTTAAATGCCCAATCATGAACAGTTCTGTTAGATGGGATGTTGGATGTAGTCACAGGTTGGGATCATCCCGCATGGGATGGTTGACAATGAAAACAAATTCTAGCTCTTCATTAGAGTACAGAATACCATAGTAATCCAAGTTGTAAACATATTTCATACTTTTCCTCACTAGTTATTATGTGCACTTTTGCCATTCTTCAAAGAGTAATGAAGCTTCTTTTGTCTTCACGACATGAAGATTGGGTAAAGAGATGTATTAGTTTGCACATCAATGCGTTCTCTAAAGGTTGCATTCAACTTCCATACTTTAAATTATAGATTGATTTATATAAACAAAATTTTGTTTTTCAATCTTACCTTAAAAAAATCTTTTTTTCTCAGCGTGTAGCCCCTCCGGACCATGACAAACTAAGAAGAAGATGGAATTGCTTTCACTGTACTGTAGAAAAATCATCTAAGTTTTGTAAGAGTTTTTTGCTAACTAAAAAAAATTAGAGCTTTTCTTGCTCTAAAATTTTATTATGTATTTTTTCATGCATACCAATAATATATGCAATTTATACCCAGAATACAATCAATATTCAAATTACCCCTGAATACCAGTCGTCTCTATCTTTCCAGAGTTAATCCCTATGTTGAATTTTTTATTAATCATAGTTAAAAAGAGTTTAACTACATGTTATGTATCCTTAAGTTATAGAGTGTACAGTTTCATATTCCTTACTTTATTAAAATTATGCTACATAGTTTTGTGTGTCTTTTATCTGCAATGTTGACTTTCTAAGATTCAATCACGTTGCTGCACATCTCTGTAGTCCCACCACTTCCCTGCTGTGTATTATTCCATGTCTAATACACACACGTTCTGAACCCATTTAGCCAGCGTGCTACTCTGTGCTGCTATGGACATCCTGACAGAAATTACTTTGTTTTCAGTAGGCTGTTTGCATGGTCCCTTTTTGGATGGTTACAGTTTTCTCCTCAAAATGTATTATCAGCTACACTCCTGCTTGTGTTTATATGTGTGCGTTTGTATGTGTGCATATGTACAAAGAACTTAAATCTACTTTACAAAGGTCTTTCTGTTTTTTTCAACACATTTTTCAAAAATGCAACCTACGTTCCTAATCTGATATGTCGTATTTATGAGAAGTCCAAATACTTGTGTACCCATTTCGAGACTCTGTTTTTTTGATTGGTTTATTATTCCTAAGCCAATACTACATTATTTTAGGTTCTGTAAGTAGATTTTAATATCCGTTAAGAGGCCTAGTACACAATATTCTTATTAAAAACAATGGTTTCTGTTTCTAACAACTATTTTCCACATAATTATTAAAATAATTTCAGAGCATGGACAAAACCAAGGGGGAGGGTAGAAGCAAGGAAAGGAGCATTGGTTGGCTGGGGTTGGGGGAAGTGGTGAGGGGAAAATGCCGACAAGTGTAATTGAACAACAATAAAATAATTAAAAAAAAATTCAGAGGTCTTAGAAACCTACTAAGATTTTGAAGACAATATATTAAAAGTCTAATTAATTTAGAAAAGAATTGATGTCTCGATCACATTGAATCATTCTTTGTAGGAACAAGAAAAATCTCACTATATTTAGGTCTTTACGATTCAGTTAACTTTTGGAATATTGCTGAGCAGTAATGATATCAATGGCTTTTCTTTCCAATATCTTTCTAATATTTTATATCATATTTCTCCTTTTATATTACCTGAGAAAAAATTGATTTAATAAGTGTGAGGAGAGGAAACCTGGACTTATTCTTAGGTTTAATGGGGATTCCTGTGGTATTTCCCTATAAAAATCTGTTCATTAAAAATTGTCATCTCAAGTGTCCTCCAAGAAACAGATGTCACTCTTCAAAGGAACAACTGGAAACTATTCACAAAGAGTTTACAAGATTAAAGAACTTCCAAAAATGGTGAAGTACCCAGGACTAGCAACGGTGGGACGTCATTACTACCCCAGTTACGAAGGGGAAAAATGAATAGATTTTTTCAGAACATGGGAATGACTGTAACAGAAAAAGGAGGGTCATCTGACAGGATCCTTGTGTTGAGCAGAGAGACAGCCATTTGCAATCTTGCCCATGAGGTAAAGTGGCAGAGGAATTAATACCTTGATGTCTCTTCACTCTCTGATCTCCTGTTATTTACTTCCATTGGCTGAACTTAAACAATGGCAAAGTTCATGATCATTTTAGTGGTCAGCTTCTTAGGGCCCAGAATAATGTGGAAAAGATTGGAGTTGGAACTACAAGGAGCAACTGTGGCACATTCATGACACCCAACACTTTTTGCTTCTGCTATTCACTTACAATTTTGGATGGAAAGTAAAACTCTGTCCCCAACACAGGAAACATAAAAAGTCCCTTTAGCTTCCATGTCATCAATTTATTTCAGCTCAGACATACCCCCACTTCAAACCTAATTGAAATGTGAACCACCAATGCTCTTCATATGAAGTAGCAGAGGGGGGAAAGAGAAAGAGCTAAAGAAATGATTACATGAAATAAAACATTCACTTCAGTCTAAATTTCTGCAGCTTGTCATGGGATCAAAGTTAACAATCATAACTTCTCAATCCCCAATTTTGTATTACTTTCACTTTCTGCTAACCTCTTTGCTAGTCAGAACATATTATCCAGTTGGGTGATTCAAACCTTAATTACCATAGAAATCAAATCTGTAATGGTTCTGTTTGGTTGTTTTCCCACTGTTTCTCATTGCTCTCTACTGGACATGGGAGTAGAAGGAGACATTGTATTTCATGCCTTCATTTGTGTATAGGAACCCAATTTTCTGTTCTTAATCAGGACCAAGCACTCAACTCAGTACAGGGGTCTTCCTGTTTCATCAGCCTGGAGAGCCCAACATAACTATGGGCATTTTCCATTTTAAACTTAATGGAACAATGACTGTGTTCATTGATACAAGTATTCCTCTGTGGGCACTAGGACTTTCAAAGATACTAAGTTCAAACTTCCAAGTAACTGAATCAACAGGATTTTACATGTGTTATCATGAATAATAGGTGTAAGAATGATGAAGGTCATTCTGAAGTCCACATTTGATTCACTAACTTTTGTACATTCTGACTGGAGGAGAGATGGCCTGATTTAAATATAGGCTTGCCTGAAGTATATACCATATCATTTAGGATAAGAAACCAATATCATTTTGTGATGTCTTTTGTGTCAAGTGGCACTGTCATAGAGCCTTCACCATCCCATTTCATTATTTTATCATGTGGGATGCTTCTGAGTAATGGGGAAACTTGTAAGATCAGTGACATAGACTGTAGTTATTTTAAAATATTCAAAGAACTAAAGAAAAACATGTCTGAAGAGCTGAAGGATAAAACTATGAAACAATGTCTCATAAGTAAGTGACATAGCAGTAAACAGATGAAAATTATGGAAAAAAACACAAATAAATTATGGACAATAATTGAAGTAAGAAATCCACTAAAGTATCTCAAGAGTAGATCTGAGAAAGCAGAAGAAAGAGTCAGTGGAGTTGAGGATAGGTCACTGAGACGATCCCGTTGGAGGAACTGGTACATAGAGCTGTTCAGAGCCCCCTTTGTCAGATATTAATTGATGATAGTGACTTGGGTTTATTTCTGGGGTCTCTATTCTGTTCATTGGTCTATGTGTCTGTTCTTATGCCAGTACCAGGCTGTTTTGATTACAGTGGCCTTGTAATACAGTTTGATATCAGGTATTGTGACCCCTCCTAGTTTGCTCTTCTTTCTCAAAATAGCTGTAGCCATTTGGGGTGATTTATGGTTCCATATAAATTTTTTGAAGTGTTTGTTCTATAACTGTGAAGTATGCCATTAGTCCTTAAATAGGTGTTGCATTGAATCTATAAATTGCTCTTGGTAGTATGGACATTTTGATGATGTTAATTATTCCGATCATGCACACAGAATATGTTTCCATTTGTTTGTGTCTTCCTTAATTTCTTTCTTCAGTGTTGTGCAGTTTTCTGAGTACAGGTCTTTTACCTCTTCGGTTATGTTTATTCCTAGGTATTTTATTTTTCTTGTTGCTATATCGAATGAGAGTTTTCCTGATTTCTTTTTCTGACGTTCCATTGTTGGTATACAAAGATGCCTTCAATTTCTGAATATTGACTTTGTATCCTGCTGTTTTTCCAAATTCATATATTAGATCGAGTAGCTTTTTGGCGAAGTCTATAGGATTTTCTGTGTACACTATCATCTGCAAACAATGACAGCTTTGTTTCCCCTTTTCCTACTTGGATGCCTTTTATTTCCTTTTCTTGTCTGATTGCTGTGGCTAGGAGTTCCAATACTATGTTGAATAGAAGTGGTGAAAGTGGACAACCTTGTCTTGTTCCTGATCTTAGTGAAAAAGTTTTTAGTTTTAGCCCATTGAGTATGATGATAGCTGTAGGTCTCTCATATATGGCCTTTATTACATTGAGGAATGCTCCCTCTATTCCCACTTTGCTGTGTGTTTTTATCATAAATGGGTGCTGTACTTTATCAAGTGCTTTTTCCACATCTATTGATATGATCATGTGATTTTTGTCTTTTCTTTTGTTTATGTGATGTATTATGTTTATTGATTTGTGAATATTGTACCATCCTTGCATCCCTGGGATGAATCCGACTTGGTCCTGGTGTGTGATCTTTTTAATGTATTGCTTGATGCAGTTTGCTAATATTTTGTTGAGGATTTTTAGCATCTATGGTCATCAATGATATTGGCCTGAAGTTGTCTTTCTTCGTTGTGTCTTTATCTGGTTTTGGGATTAGAATGATGCTGGCTTCATAAAAAGAGTTTGGGAGTCTTCCATAGTCTTGGATTTTTTTGAATAGTCTGTGAAAGCTAGGGATTAGCTCTTCCTTAAATGGTTTGTAGAGTTCTCCTGTGAAACTGTCTGGCCCAGGGCTTCTGTGTGTTGAGAGATTTTTGACTGCTTCTTCAATTTCATTACCTGTTATATGTCTGTTCAGGCTTTCTGCTTCTTCATCATTGAGTTTTGGAAGATTATATTTTTGTAGAAATTTGTCTATTTTGCCTAGGTTTTCAAATTTCTTGGCATACAGTTCTTCATAGTAGTTTCTTATGATCCTTTGTTTTTCTGTGGTATCAGTTGCAATCTCTCCTCTTTCATTTCTGATTGTGTTTATTGGGGTTCTCTCTCTTTTTTCCTTGATGAGTCTGTTTAAAGACTTATTGATTTTGTTTATGTTTTCAAAGCTCCTGGATTCATTCATCCTTAGAATTGTGCTTTTAGTCTCTATGTCATTTAATTTTGCTCTGATCTTGGTTATTTCATTCCTTCTACTTGCTCTGGGCTGTCTTTGTTGCTGTTCTTTGAGTTCTTGTAGGTGTTGGGTTAGGTTGTTTATTTGAAATGTTTCTGTATTTTTAGGTAGGCCTGTATTGCTATGAACTTCCCTCTCAAAACTGACTGCCTTTGCTGTGTCCCATAACTTTTGGGTTGTTGTGAGTTCTTTTTCATTTTTTTTCCAAAAACTTTTTGATTTCTTCCTTGATCTCATTCTTGATCCAGTTATTAATATAATGCTATTCAATCTGCATGAGTTTGAGTGTTTCTGAGTTTTTCCCTTGAGGTTGGTTTCTAGTTTCAGTCCCTTGTGGTCAGAGAAAATGCCTGATATGATTTCAATTTTCTTGAATTTGTTGAGGCTTGTTTTATGTTCTATCATGTGGTCTATCCTTGGAAATGTTCCATGTGCATTTGAAAAGAATATGTATTTTGCTTCTTTGGGATGAAAGGCTCTACATACATAAGTTAAGTTCATTTGATTTAGGACCTTGTTCAATGCTGCAATATCTTTGTTGATATTTTGTTTGGGATATGTATCTATTTTTGACAATGAGGCATTGAAATCCCCTCATATAATTATGTTGCTGTCAATATCTTTCTTGAAGTCCTCCAAGATTTTCTTTATGTATTTGGGTGCTTCTATGTTGGGTGCATAGATTTTACAATGCTTATGTCTTCTTGATGGTTTCATTCCTTGAGTATTATGAAGTACTTCTGGATCTCTTTTTATGGCCCTTTTTGAAGTCTATTTTGTTTGATATGAGTATTGCTACTCAGGATTTTTTTTTCCTGTCTGTTTTCTTGGAAAATTTGTTTTCAGCCCTTCACTTTCTGTCTGTGTAGGTCTTTTGTCCTGAGGTGGGTCTCTTCTGGGCTGTATATGTGTGGGTCATGCTTTCTTATCCATTCTGCTATTCTATGTCTTTTGATTTGAGCATTTAATCTGTTTACATTTAAGGTTACATTTATTGATAGGTACTTATTCATTGCCTTTTTATCGTATCTGTGTTCCTCTCTCTCTCTTGCTCCTTTTCTTCCTTTTCTTAAAGAAATCCCTTTAGCATCTCTTGTAGAGCTGGTTTGGTGGAGATGTATTCTCTTAGACTTCTTTTGTCTGGGAAGCTCCTTATTTGGCCTTCCATCTTAATTGAGAGCGTTGCTGAGTAAAGTAGCCTTGGTTTTGGGCCTCTGGTTTTTGTTCCTTGGAATATTTCTTGCCATTCTCTTCTGGTATGGATTATTTCCATTGAGAAGTCAGCTGCTGGCATTATCAGGGCTCCCTTGTATGTGACTTCCTGTTTCTCTCTTGCTGTATTTATCACATTAAGCATGGCATCAGTCCCCAGGGACTGACAGTACACTTTTCGTTTGGGTGACATCGGTGCGTGGGACCGGCAATATCAAGGTTAAAAAATAAATGTTGTAATTTTAATGAAGTTTTGCATTGGCTACACCATTGTGCGCCTGTTTATACTCTAACTCCATACCCATTGAGTGGTTGCCTGCCTGCCGCCTGAACAGAAAGCCCAGCAAAATCTGCTCCGCGCTTAATGTATTAAGATTCTCTCTTTGTCTTAGAATTTTGCAATTTTAATTATGATGTATCTTGTAATGCGCCTCTTTGGGTTCCTCTTGATTGGGACTCTCTGTGTTTCTTGGATTTGTGTGACTTTTCTCTCACCAAATTAGGGAAGTTTTCCATCATTACTTTTGCAAGCAGGTTTTTTTTATCCCTTGCTCTTCCTCTTTTCCTTCTGGTATCCCTATCATACGGATATTATTTGGTTTCATGTTGTCCTGCAGTTCCCTTAAGACCTCTTCATTCTTTCTGAGTGTCTTTTGCTTTTCTTGCTCTATCTGGGTGTTTTTTTTTTACCTTGTCCTCCATCTTGCTGATTTGAGCATCTTCTTCATACAGCCTGCTTGTCATTCCTTCTGATGTGTTTTTTATTTCTGAGATTTTATTGTTCATATCTTCCTGGTTTTTGTTTATAGTTTTCATTTCCTTTTTCATGCTGATGTAGTTCTACTTAATTCCTTGTAGTTATCTGTGAGTTCCTTGAGTATCTTTATAACCATTATTTAGAATTCTATATCTGATAGTTTGGTTACCTCCATTTCATTTAGCTCTTTTAGTGGGCAGCCTTTCATTCCTTTTGATTGCATGTTCTTTTTTTTTGTCTCCCCATTTTAGGTGACTCTTTTTGTTTGTTTCTGCGTTTCCTGATGTTTTGCTTTGCTAACTATCTTTGTAGGGTGGACTTCTATGGTAGGAATTTTATGAAATTCAGTGGTGTGGTCTCTTTGCTTTCCTTGTCTGGACGCTCTAGGTTTGCACTTTGTTGTGTTTGTGTGGGCTCTTTTCTTGTATTTGGGTTTTTATCTTTTTGTGGTTCCCCTGTTGGTGGTTTCTCTCTTCTAGCAGGTATCCCTATGTTCGCAGCCCCCACCTATTCTTGTATGTGATCAGTGGCAGGGAAAATGGATTAAGGCAGAGGGAGAGTATTTTATGGGATTTAAATCACCAGCAAATAAAGAGGAAATAGGAGATTCTTTGGATAAATATACTCTTAACTGTACTATGTCACCCAAGTAGCCAGTTTTTATAAAAGGTGAAAGAGAAATAAGACCCTTGTTAGAGGGGAGGATGATTGTGAGCTGAATCCAGAAAACAGTACAAGGTTAGATGATGAGATATAGTGAGAGTAAAGGGTAGAAAGTAGGTGTAGTGTGAGAGAAAATAGAGTTAGCCACAAGAATAATAACGATCAGGATTGAAGTGAAGTGGGTGAAGATCAGGGAGGGTTGCTGTGGAGTATGTACAATTGTATGGAACAACAATGATTTACAATAGTAGTGGAACAACAATAATGTAACAAGAAATATAGGATTTGGATAACCAGAATAGAAAGTATCTGATGAAGATTTGTGTGTTATTGGAACATGGGTGAAGTGAAAGAAGGAAAATGAAAGAGATAATTAAAGAGACAATAAAGAGAGAACAAGGAAAACCAGTCAAACAATGCAATTAAACAGAGAAAGAAAATGAGGAAAACTAAACATAAGGTAGAGAAATAAAAATACTAATAAAATAAAAGTGGTAAAATAATGAAAAGATAATAATAATACACATAAACAACAAAATGCCAGCTCTATGGAATAGCAAAGTGACATTTGTCTCAGTTTCTTAGTTTTAGGGGTTAGCTTTGTGCTCCCCCTTTAGATCTGTCTCTGGACCCTTCGTAACCCCACTTCTTATTTTCTCACCTGGGTGGGGGGGGGGAAAGAAAAAAAAAGAGAGGATCCTAAAATAAAAAGAAAATAATAAGCCTCCTGCTGACTTCAAACCTGTTCAGTGAGTTCTGCTGTTCTTCCTAGATGCCACAGGAAGAGGGGGACTGGAGTTTTCTTTTCTCTCTTCCTATGGTTTCGAGAGGATGGGGACCAGGTCTGGCTTGCAATATTCGCTGTTTTGCAGCCTCTGGTGGTCCAGGTCCTCCATTAGCTGCCAGGCTCAAATCATCCATTCAGTCTCTCAGTGCAATGCATGAGTCAATCTTGGGCATGGAGCCTGAGAGAATTGAGGCGCATCGTTCTGCTCACCTATGCTGTCAGTTACTGGGAACACAGTGTGAGTCAATCTGGGGCATGGAGCCCCTAGAAAAGTGGGGCACGCACTTCTTCTCAGCTACACTGACAGTCTCCAGGTGCCAGCCACTGCTGAGAGTTCCTTACAAAGCAGCTGCCCACTGTTCTTAACAAGTTCCCAGCTTTCACACAACCCAACCTTCCAGCCAGTCCGGAGGCTATCTGAGTCAAGGTCTGACATGGCCCTACTCCTCCTTTCTCCAGGTGTTGTCCGGCACCCCAATTTCTCTGGTGCCAGCATCCACAGTCCCAGGGGATGTATACCACTTCTGAGTGTCTTCCACTTCATCTCTATTCCCTCCAGTGACTTCTAACATCCAGGTCCGGTCACCTTCAGTGTGTTCCATGTTTCCATGCCTCTGGTTCTATTTTGCTTGTTAGTGTATTTTGTTCATTGTGTCCCTCTTATAGGTGAGATCATACGGTATTTGTCCTTCATTGCCTGGCTTATTTCACTTAGCATAATGCTCTTCAGTTTATCTATGCTCTCAGGAAGGGTAGGAATTCCTTCTTTTTTTCTAGGTCAAAACTGAACAACAATAAAAATAGGGCAGTTCTATGTTTAATTTTTTAAGGACATTTCATACTGTTTTCCACAATGGCTACACCAGTCTGCATTCCCACCAACAGTATACTGAGGTTCCCTTGCACTTGTTTGTTGATTTATTAATGATGGCCATTCTGAAAGGTGTGGGGTGATATCTCATTGTGGTTTAAATTTGCATCTCTGATGGCTAGGGATGTTGAGCATCTTCTCATATGTCTATGTTTATAGCAGTGCTATTTATGAGGGTGTGGCAAAGTCAAATTGCAGAACAGCACGTGGGATGAGAGATTGTATTCATTTGGGGGAAATACAGTTGTTCGCATCTCCAAAGCAGCATGCTCTCAGCTTTATTCTGATTGAGTTGAATCTATAGATCATTTTGGAGTGAATAACATCTTACCAGTTTTGAATATTCTAATTCCTGAATATGATATATCCAATTATTTAGGTGTTTGAAAACTTAACTCTGAGAAGATTTGTAGTTTTTAGTCTAGGGATCTTGCTCATCTTTTCCTAAGTATTTATATTTTCAGGTGCTATTGTAAAAGGTGGTGAAGTTGTTTTTATTTTCCAATTGTTGTTGTTGCTAATATATAGAAGTGCAATTGAATAATTGTTTGGACCTTGACTTTTAGAAGCTTGCTAAAATCACTTAATATTTCTCATAATCTCTGAAGTTTCCTTACTGTTTTCTATGACATAATTGTATCTACAGAAAAAGATGGTTCATTTCTTAGGAGATAGAGGAGTACTTAGCCCATCAATTTCTTTGAGTCATACCAGCAGGTTGTGTTTTTTCTATACTTTATGCATTTCATAAAAGTTATCAAATTCATTGACTTAACATTTGTAATAACTACAATTGATTATTCTTTTTATTTTATTTTTATATTTTAATTTTATTTTTTACTTCCCATGGGAGATTTTATTTTCAATCCATAGCCCACAGTAGCCTATAAGTGTCCTTGTTGTCTCCCTGAGATAATGGGGGAAATGCTTCCAGTCTCCTTTACCCAGAATAAGTTCATTTTGAGGATCCTAATTTTATTTTCTTTTTTCCAAATTTACTTTTCTTTTTTAAAACTTAAGTTTATTGGGGTGATATTGCTTAATAAGATTATATAGGTTTCAAGTGTACATTTCTATGATACGTGTTCTGTATATTGTTTCATGTGCTCACTACCCAAAGTCAAATCTTTTTTTAAATATAGATTTTATTTATTTATTTTTAGAGAAAGAGGGGAATGGAGAAAGAAAGAGAGGGAGAACAACATTGATCAGTTGCCTCCCATACCTCCCCAACCAGGTACCTGGTCCACAACCCAGGTGTGTTCCCTGACTGAAAATAGAACCAGTGAACTTTCCTTTTGTGGAATGATGCCCAACCAACTGAGACACATCAATTTGGCCTAAAGTCAAATCCTTTGTTACCATGTTTTTGTCCCCCTTTACCCTGTATTAGGGATGTGTATGATGTTCATCTTCTTTTATTTCTGATATTAGTAATTTGGATTTTCTCTCTTTTCTCTATAGGTAGGAACATTCGGCTGTTTTGCTTTCCTTTATTTCTATTATATTGATTTTTAAAAATCTTACTTTTATTATGTCCTTCTCATAACACATTTCTGGATAAACTGTTTCCATTTCATTGGGGGGCTTTATTATGCTCTTGGGAATAACCTTCTGACATCATCTATGACAAAAAGGGCACTGTGATGCCATTAAGTTGTGTCTATGAAAATCCAATGACCTCCAGTTGTTGTCTTTCCAATGAGCCTCATCTGATCACTGTGTTAGGGAATTACTGAATCTCCAATTCAAGTTTTCAAAATAGGGTGTTGACATTAGGCTTCTGCCAAAGCCGTCAGGCTTCAAATATTCATATAGTAGACCCTTCCTAGAACATCTGAGTACTAGCATATGGGGTTCCAATGGCATTTCATGAATAACTTCCCATTTAAATCCCCTGGAGTCAGCATTCTTTTTTTCTTGTTATATACTAGGGTGTAAGAGAGATAGTAATGGAGTACGTGGGATTTGTAGAATTCTCTAGTGGTCATGGGCGATGTTATTCCCATATATTTCCAGATTGACGTAGGCTTGCTGTTTTGGCTAGACTGAACAGTCATAGCTGACTAATAATGGTTACCATAGCTCCCACATCCTCCCAAGCTTCTTCGTTTAAGAAACTCTTATGATGTCATCAATGTAATTGATTAACTTATTTAGAGTATGTTCATATCTAAATTTCCTTTTCAAACATGACAATAGATATGGCTTGTAGAGAATTATTGTGGGTTATTGCATATTTTGAGGCAACATCTGTATCAGTTAATATTTGCAGTTAATTGTTCTTATCGGAGCATATAAATTCAGCTTCTGAGCTATAGTAATCAGGATTGGATCTAGCAAACATCTATCATTCAGATAAATAGAAAGCATTAGTAGTTCTTTGCATTCAGCTGGAAGGAATGTGGAGAATTAAACCTAGGCATGTGTTTGTTCTCCATTACTGAGTCCTAACTGAATCCAGAGTGAACTTATCATATCAGACAGTTATTCTAAGTTTAGGATATCTTCTCCATCTTTTGCCACTTAACCTGAAGAGAGGAACAGTGCTTAGATGTACCCTTTAAATCTTAGAAATAATGTGTATAACATTTAGGATTGCTAGATTTCATCCATTTCTTTGTTAAGCTGGAAACCAGCAACTTTTGGTGGTCTTAGCACATAATTAAAATCTTCAGCTGTTCCAGATAGGTATTTAATGCATCCTTATCTAAGGCCCTTATGACAATATAGGTGGACATGGAGATGCTCCGTGGAGCCCATAGTAAACCATCCTAGGGAAATTACAGTGGAAGCCATCACAGACTTGATATAGGGGCAGGCTCTTATTGGAAAGTAATTCCTTTCTTGTAGAAAGTTACTCACTTGATACTAGACTGAAAATAAAGAACTGAATTAATGGACTAGAAATCATTATGATTCAGCTGACATGGATTCAGGCCTTCAGAACTACACAACTGTGATTACTTCTCCTTTCAATAGTTGGAACATCAACTTCAATAAATCCCCCGAGGCCCCGCTTCTCTGCCTCTGAGCTCTGGGCCTCTAACATCTAGCAGGGGCATCCAACCTTCTGGCATCCCTGTGCCACACTGGAAGAAGAATTGTCGTGGGCCATTCATTAAATACACAAACACTAATGCAAACTGATGAGCTGAAAAAAAAAAAAGATTTTAAGTAAACTTAGATTTTGTGTTGGGCGGCACTCATAGCCATCCTGGGCTGCACGTGGCTTGTGGGTAGCAGGTTGGACACCCCTGGCAGTAAGGACCTCCTTTTCTAGGGCTGACGAAGGCACCCAAGACTGGCTCTCCCTTCTTTTGGGCTTAAATAATGCTTGCCTAAAGATTTAAGATTTCCTAAAATGAAACCCATAAATTCTTATTCACTTTATTTAATTTTTTCTTTTCAAATTACAGGCTTTTCATCTATTTGTCTGTGTGTTATTCTTTACTGGCAAGACCCAAATCTTTTTTCTCTAAGGATTGTTTTAGAGGAGAAAACTGTCATTACCTCATTTGAATTTGTTCCAAATATTCTAATAAATGAATCTATAATGATCTTACATTCTCTTTTATTTAAGACAGAAATGATATAAAACATCAGAGAGGCTGGTCTGCCCATATATGTGGAAGCATTATTTTTCTAATAGAAATACATGAGAGATTTCTGGACACCCAAATTTCTGCCTAAGCTGAAGTCTATCGTTGATTGGCATCTAATCCTCTAGATGTTTTCTTGTTATCTTTTCCTCAGCATAGATATCTCTCATTGCTCATAGAAACTTGTGTAAGGTCCCAATTTTCTGGACGCAGTTGGGGAGAGGAAGACACATACTGTTAATTAGGGAAAAGGTGTCTTTAGGGATAAGCCGTCTGAGTGACTTAAAGGCTCAGGAGTTCTAGTCCCTGGGAGAACGCCCAGTCATTGGCTATTTGAGGAAGATAAATCCCAGCATTTGTCTTGTTAGCTACAGAGATTGATGGTCAGAGGCATGAATGCTATCCTAAATCCTCAGAGGAAAGTACTTTTTGGTTACCTTACCGTATTGACTGAGAAGTACATTCAAATAATTCCTTTTAGTGTTTTAAAATTTCTGCAGTTTCTGTATTGGCAAATAATGGTTTTGCTCAAGTTAACTTCTACTAATCCTGCTATTTTTACATAGCCATGCGAACACAGCAGGTTTACTTTTCCTTGAAGAAATTTTTTCAGCAGGTGAGAGTGCTCAAGTATTTTACAAGTAAATATTTATGTTTTATTTAAGTGTCTTTATATCCTAGATATCCATGTTGGATACTGCAGCCCTTGTCTGAAAGACTGAGGTGATGGGGAGTCTGTGTGGAAAGATGGGAAGTGTGGCCACGTGAAGCTATTTCTACATGTACCCATCACTATACATTACTCAGCGTTCCATGGTCACACAAGACACATGAGGTGTCCACAGTCATTGCCAATGAGAGAAGCACTAATTTTAAAGACTAAGGGAAAGACCTGAGGTGAGTTCTTAGAACAACCAAATTCATACAATATCTTTAAATGATGCTAATGTCTCAAATATACTTATTTTCATTGGAAAAAATCTGAATTAAGAAAATTCAGCTAGCAAAATAATGAAATGAACCAGAATATACAAAATGTGTTTGGTTTTTAGCACTACAGTCTGACAGGTGTTTATTGTATATTTTGCCAAGTTTCAAAGAGAAACATGGAATGTATTCTAAATAAACTAATGGGTTCATAGTCTTGGTTCATGGGCTATTATATTTTACATGGTAAATTAACATTTAAAATTATTCTAAGACCTTTCAATTAGAGAATGTATGGTACATCATCTGTATATTGCATTGTGTGTTTACCACCAAAAGTCAGATTTTTTTTCGTCACCATATATTTGACCCCCTTTACCGTTTACTACCTGCCCTGTTCTCTGGGGTAAGCACCATACTATTGTGCGTGCCTATGAGCTTTTGTTTGTTTTTCTTCCTTGTTAATGTGTTGCTTTCAGTTTTCTTTCCCACATATGAGTGAAATTGCGTGGTCCTTGACTTTTTCTGTCTGACTTCTTTCACTTAGCAGAGTCTCGTGATCCATGCACCTTGTGGCAGTGGCAGGGTTCCTTCTTTTCTCACGGCTGAGTAGTGTTGAGTGTATGTGCCGCATCTCTTTATCCAGTCACCTACTGAGGGACACTTTGGTCATTTTCATGTCTTGGTCACCATGATTAAGGCTGCAGTGAACATAGGGGTGCATATATCTTATGTTACCCCCAAATTTAATTTAAAAATAATGAGAGAATTTAAAATTGTAACATAGCAATTGTGTTAAAATAGGGAGAAGTAAATTCCTATTCTACTCTAGAAGTTTGATATGAGATTTTGGATTTTTTATTTTCAAAATTTTAAATTGTACTTTGCATTCAATATTATTCTGCAGCAGCGTCAGGGCTCCAGCATAGTGGCCACACATATACTCCACAGTGTGTTCCCCTCGATACTTCAAGTACCCACCCTGCCCCATACATACTTATTACAATATTACTGATCACATTTCCCATGTGGGATTTTGATTCTAATATGGAAGCTCGATACGTGTGAATGTTTTCAAAAGTGAAATTCATAGACACAGACAACAGTGTGGTGGTAACCAGAGGGAATGTAGGTGTTAGTAAGAAAGGGTAGAGGGGGCCAAATCTATGGTGATGGAAGATGAATTGACTTTGGGTGGTGGGCACACAGTGCAATGTACAGATCGTGTATCATAGAAATGTACACTTGAAACCTCTGTGAGCTTACTAACTAATGTCATCCCAATACATTTAATAAAAAATTACCACAGCAAGCCATACTGGTACATATTTAAAAGAAACCTGTGTTCAGGGAAGTATCTTATTTTTTATCATTTATACAGTCATAAAAGTATAATTTTAAAGTACTTTAGAGGGTATTTTTGTTACTATTGAATTTTATGTTTAAAAAAAACCATACTCTCAAGAAACTATGTTAAATGATGTTTTTAAATAGACAAGTTTTAACTTAGCAGTTTAAGTTGAAAGTCTAATAATACTATGTCAATTTTTGTAGTATCAGATCTTCGATGACTTAAACAACAGAGAATAGATTATATACCCAGTTTTTACATCTAAATAATTTAACTGTCTAGTAGAAGATTTATTCTGGAGAAATCTAACATTGATGATTAATAAGAGTAAGGGCATGAGATAGATCCTGCGTGAAGTAAGGAGTGAGAACAAGAGAATTGGATATAGACTACCTCATATCCTCATGTTCTTCAATAGGTGTGCCTTTAGCAGCCTACAGCTTCAACAGCGGTAGAACTTCTGAATAAACTGGAAGCAGCCATGTGAATGAGGAGTGTAGAATGGTCCTCACAGCTGGTTTCTAAAGAAGGCTCAGCCTTTCAGCACGTCCTCCCCCAGTCCCCTGCCAAATGTATGGGAATGGAATCAGCTTGTCTATCTTTGAACTTAAGTGATTTTGTAATTTTCCTCTGCAACAAAAAGCAAACAGTTTAGGTTTGTATCTATAGTTGTACAATTCTTCTTTCTTATTGAATTTTGTCCTTCACCATGAGATGTAGGGGAATCCGAGGAATCAGTTTTTAAAACAATTTTCTTTGCTGTTCTTTATTAAGCTGTGCTCTGTGTTTATTTCTTATTGTATCTTAAGATGCCTCCTGAGTAAACCCTGGGAGATCCCTGGAAATCAGGCTTCTAATACTTCCTCAAGAAAGGAAATTTTTCTAAAGAAGGTTTTTTAAAATACTAGTTATCTCACTTAATTATCACATTAACATTCTTAATACTTGTGGATATTTATTTCTTAAATATAATTTCTCCTTCTTGATTCGATCCTTTTTTCTTTCATTTTATGCTATTCAATTCTTCCTATGATGTATGGATTCCACTTTTCGCCTGTTATTCTGCTTGCTTCTTGTTAAAATACATTCCCTCACAGGTAAATACAACTACTCATTTGTAATCAAAAAGATAATTCCTGAGACATACAATCTTATCCTATGCCTAAATAGAGGTTCATAAATTATAATATTCTTTTTATCCTCGACCAATGTCTATAGTTCTTACCGTGTTGACAAACATCCAGATGATTCCTTGTGATACAATGCTCCTAGTGAAGCATTCAAGAACACTAATGATAGCTATCATTTATTGAACCTTTACTGGGTGCCAGCCAGTATTCTAGGTATGTACTTGCAATAAAACAACAACCCAAGA
>PVJI01018337.1:0-33568 GCA_004026765.1 Micronycteris hirsuta | reverse complement strand
GGTGGCAGACAGGACCAGGTGAAAGCAATATTCAGAGATCAGCAAGCTAGAATTTTTTAAGATACACCTTTGCCAAATTAATTCCCATCCCACAGACATGATCCACACTTGCTCACACAGGAGTCACACGGAGCTGTGCTCAAAACGTGTAGATTCTCAGGACTGTGTGTTTACACACGTGTGGAAATCACTGCCACAAACTACATCTTTTATTTTCTGTATTCTGATGCTTGGACATCTTGGGGCCTTGCTGAACCTGGAGGGACTGCCCCTTCCAGCGCTAGCCAGAACTCACCCCTGAGCACTCCTTTCAAGGGCAAACCAACCAATCCAGAGTCCACACCCACAGCCACCTTCTTTAAAAGACTCTCTTGCCCTAATCACCCCAGTGACAAGTACCAGACTACTAGGGACAAATCCTTTACTCCAGAGTCTGAGGAAATTACTCAACCTAGCCAAACCTAAACCTGTTTACCCTACAATGCCAGTTCCTGCTCACAGAAACCACACTAAGTGTTCTTGCCCACAGTTTCCTCCTCCACCAGCCTTTTGACCTGCCTGGAGCTGCCTCATGAGTCTACCCTCTCCCAGTCCTTGACCCCTGGTGTGGCATGCTCCCTTCTCGTGGGATCTGTGAGTATGAAAAGCTATCTCTTCAATGGCAGTCATTTCTTGATCTGCTTTGCTTGTCATACCTAAATAATAATAAAATCTATACTTTAAAATATCCTGTCTGTCTAATAGAGCAAAGAGTAAATCTTCCCTGGAGGAAATAACATTATCTGTTGCCTCTATAGTTCTCCTATGTACAATGTATCACATAAAAAAAAAGGCAGGAAAATGTGACTTATACAGTATTTATTTAAAACTTACCATATTTTGTCCTTGCTGGTGTAGCTCAGTGAATTGAGTGCAGGCTGCAAACCAAAGGGTCACTGGTTCGATTCCCAGTCAGGGCACATGCCTGGGTTGTAGGCCAGGTCCCCAGTGGGGGCCATGTGAAAGGCAATCACACATTGATGTTTCTCTCCCTCTCTATCTCCCTCCCTTCCCCTCTCTTTGAAAATAAATAAATAAAAATCTTAAACAAAAATAAATAAATAAAACTTAACATATTTTGCCATGCTTAATGTGTACCCATGTTTTTGGCCCAAGCTTTCGGGGTAAAAATCTTTTGTTTTAATTTTTTAATTCAAGTATTTACTTATTTATATTTAGAAACAAAACCAATTTTCATATTCCAAGGAATTATTTTGCATATGATATTATTATTGCTTTCTAGAGTTACACTTCTAACACATAAGCATGAATAAAAAAACTAACCACATTTATTTTTATATATATATATACAGAATTATATATATATAATTCTGTATATATACAGAATTATTCTGTATTATACTAATTCTGTGTATATATATATATATATATATATATATACACAGAATTAGTACCACCCATGTATATTGTGCATCCTTATTTTTCCTTCAAAAATTTGGGCAAGAAATCCTTATTATACATGGCAAAATATGATAATAACTCATTGAATGGGATTAACAGCAGACTGGGTATAGAAGAAGAAAAAAATGCATGAAGCTAAAGATAAATCCATAGAAAATATCCAGCTGAAGAATAGACAATTGTACTTGAACAACAATAAATTAAAAAAAAAAAAACAGAAAAAAAGAAGAGACTAAAAATAATGGAATGCATAGGTAACAATGTAAGAGACATGTGAGACCCAATCAAAAAATTAACAACACGTAATTGGAATCCTAGATGTAATAGAGCTCAAAAATAGGCAAGATTAATCTAAGATGACAGAAGTCAGATAATGGTTAACTCTATGGCAGTATTGACTAAAAAATATAAAGTATCTTTCTGGGATGTTGGCAATATTTCATATCTTGATCTGGATTGTGGTAATGTGTGTGTATGTACATATTTGTGTGTATGCGTGTGTGTATATATATCATATTTATTGAAATGTATGCTTAAGATGAGTGTGCTTCATAAATTTTGTACCTCAGTAAAAACAAAACAATGAAAAATGAAAACATATTGTCTATTGCCTGTGATGATCTAGAGTTATTGTGGAAAAACTGCTGAGAATAATGAATGTGGAGAAATTATATATTCCTTTTGAAAAACATTGTAAGTTGAATAAGTGCGATGCTTCAAATAAAAGGAAAATGTTGCACATAGACTCATTTCAAAATGACTTCTGGAGATGAATAAACATTGTTTTGTGGGCCAAAGACTTTCATTTTAAAGCTGGACAAATGAATTATGAATAATTTTGGCAATATCTAACTTAATCTATTGTTTCATAGATAAGCAATAATGTAAACCATTATACAACCAGAGTGTAAACAAAAACTCATCTATAATTTTATACATTGCTGCTTAAGATTCTAATTAGAAAGTAAGTTGAGTTAGGAGGCTGAGAATAAAACATTGTATGTTCTGGCAATGGGAATGCCAAATGATTTTACCTGTGCTATTTAAAGGGTTTGTTTTTATGAAAGTTGCCCTGGAGAATATTTAGAAGTTCATAGAGTAATGAACTGGAGGTTATTTTAAAACCTGTGTTTGAACAAGAATCAGAAAAAAAAAAAAAAAAGGCCAAGAATCACAATCATTTAACTGGTTTCCTCAATTAGTAGATTCGTTCAGGAGTGGCTTTACAAAAATTTCCTTCTTCGGAGATTGTTGGCATTCGTGCATATTAATTAACACTTGTTAAATTCAGACAACCACAAATAATCTAAGGAGCATTTGGTTCTACCTCTATTTTTTTTTTTTTTTTTACAAATAGTTATTGTTAAAACTGCTTAACATAAATAGGGACATAGTTTGTGGAGCTCAGTACAAAATGAAAATTCAGGGCTCCTTGTTCAAAAATTAAAAATTTCAAGATGATGACAGCATGGAGGCCCTCTGAGGGTCGGGCACTGGGTAGCTGCACAGGTCACGTGTGCATGGAGCTGGCCTGGCTTCTTGACATCACACTCCAACGCTCTATGACTGCAGCCTGGCAAGCTGCAGCCTCAGCATCAACCTTCTTTCCACATGTTTTAGACATAACACTCGGCTTGCAGTTCTTAAGACATTTCATGTTGGTTCATGTGCTTATTTCTTTATGCATATTGTTCATTTTCTTTTTAGAATGTTTCTCACTGATATAGTTTATTCACTTTTATCTACTAATTCCCCTGAGAGAATTACACACTCCTTTCTTGAGCCATCTCTGACCTTGCGACAGCTCTGTTACTATACAGTAAGTCCTTGATGTCCTCCATGGGCTCTTGAAAATGTGGAGAAATGACATATAATGAAACCAACCTTACCAGAGACTAATTGATATAAACAAGAGTTAAGTTCCTATGACATCTCATCAATGTTATAATGAAACAATTTTGAACAAAATGATGTTATTTGAGAACCTACTGTACTTCATATATTTTATTGCCATTTTTGCTAACTTGTTTGCCTTTTAAACTGCACTTGTTGTAATCAGGAATTGTGTTTTATTTATATTATTGCATTGTGCAAAGTAGATATTTAAAAATGTTTATTTTTAAATGGACAAAAAAGTGGAATTCTAAAAATACAAAATATAGAAAATTCAGCTACATTAAAATTAATATATACAACTACTTTTTCCTATTGAAATAATGTATGACTTTTTAAAATAAATGCAAAAAACATAAGAAGAATGATTGGACTCAATACTTTCTGTTCCTTTTGTTCCCTGTTTAATTAATCTTTAAGAATTTTGATATTCAAACTGGTAAAATAATTTGACCTCATTCCTATATGCTGATTAAATTTAATATATTTTACCTTCACATTTTGTCTCTTGATGCTAGAATTAGTGAGTGTACTTCACATAAGTAAGATGAAAAATGAGTTATTAGAAGTAATGTTTTAGAATAACTTTTCCCAAAATGATTATAATATCCTGACTGAGTAAATGAACCAATGACTGAACCCTACTAGTAGCTGGACAAGTAATAATTGCTTTCCTTAATTTTTTATATACAGAATAGTTTTTATTGCTATTTCCATACCACATGGCCAAATTCTTTTTTGTTTCTTCACAATAATTTCCACCAACTGTTGGAAAGTTAGCAGGTATGAACCGAAATATAAACTGCAATTTTTCTAAAGTTTTATGTTGCCTTTTGACTCAATGAGACATTACTTTCCAGCCCCAAGGGTCAAGATCATGAATCATTTTATTTTATTTTATTTTCAGAAAAAGTAATTCATTTGAGAGGGCTGACAGTCTAAGTACTATATAAAGCTCTATTTAATAGCAGGCAAGATGAAGAAAGGAGGAAACACCCTTAGCTGAGTAAAGGGTAGACTTTCTGGCCTTGACTGTAGTCTGGAAGAAAACAGAGAAACAGAGCAAGTGGAAATAAAATGAGGAATAAGCATCATTCAGGCTTCGGTAACCTGGAATAAGAATACTCACATAGAAAGCCTCAGTCCTTCCAGCAAGACTGTTTCAAATCATATTTATTGGGCATTCATGATTTTCAGAAGACATGGTCTCAGACCTGTTGGAGCCTAAATTCTAAGAAAACAAATGGATAGAGTGACTATTACATGATGTCTTTTCACATTTATTTCATCCACTGTTGCAGGGTGGGGAAGGTATACTGACTGATTTTGGTTATGGTAGGTTGGTAGGTAGGAAAATACTTTGCTTTCAACTTACTCAAGGTAAACTCCATGAGGGAATTGAGGTGGTTTTTGAAGAAAAAGAGGCATGGGAGAAAATTATGACAAGCATAGTATATGGCATGTGAATATGTGTTTGTTTATTTTTATTTTTTAAAATCAACTTTTATTTTTCAATTAGAGATGATATATACTACTATGTTAGTATCAGGTATACAGTCCAGTGATCAGACATTTATATAACTTACTAAGTGATCATCCCAATAAATTTCATACCCTATGACACCATGAATAGTTATTAGAATATTATTTTATATATTCCCTATGCTGTACTTTATATCCCTGTGATTATTCCTTTTTTATTTCAAATTTTTTTATTGATTTGAGAGAGAGGGAGAAAGAGAGAAATATTGATTTGTTTTCTCTCTTTATTTATGCATGCATTAATTGATTCTTATATATCCCCTAACAGGGGATTGAACCTGCATCATGGGATCATTGGGATGACACTCTAACTGAGCTACCTGGCCAGGCCCCCATGTCTATTATGTTACTACAAATTTGTACTTAATCTTTTCACCTTTTTTACCCAACACTCCTCCCACTTGACAACCATCAAAATGTTCTCTGTATCTGTGAGTCTGTTTCTGTTCAGCAAGTTCATTTTTGTTCTTTTGATTCAATTGTTGGTAGATATATATTTATGTCATGTTATTGCTCATATTTTTATCTTTTTTTCTTAAAAAAGATCCTTTAACATTTTATATAATACTGGTTTGTTGGTGATGAACTCCTTTAGTTTTGCTTGTCTGGGAAATTCTTTGTCTGTCCTTTGATTCTAAATGATAGCTGTGCTGGGTTGTAGGTCCTTGCTTTACATGACTTTGAATATTTCTGCCCTGCAAAGTTTCTGTTGAGAAATCAGCTGACTGTCTTATTGGAGCTCACTTGTAGGTAAATAACTGCTTTTCCCTTGCCGCTTTTAAGATTCTTTCTTTGTCTTTAACCTTTTGCATATTAATTATGATGTGTATTGATGTGGTCCTCTTTGGCCTCATCTTATTTGGGACTCTGCACTTTTTGGGCTTATATATCTATTTCCTTCACTATATTAGGGAAGTTTTACATCATTATTTTTAAAAATAGATTTTGAATTTATTGCTTTCTCTCTTCTCCTTCCAACATCCCCATGATGTGAATGTTGATGTGCTTTAAGTTTTCTCAGAGCCTCCTTACACTATCCTAATTTTGGGGATTTTTTTTTTTCTTGCTGTTCTGATTGGGTGATTTTTGCTTCCTTATGTTTCAAGTTGCTGTTTTAATTATTGGCTTTATCTACTCTAATGCTGATTCTCTGTAAATTATTCATTTCAGTTAGTGAACCCTTCATTTCTGACTGGTTCTTTTTTATGGTTTCCACATGATTTTTTATGCTGTTGAAATTCTCTCTGAGTTTGTTTACTCTTCCCCTAAGTTTGTTGAGCATAACTTGTAACCAGTGTTTTGAACTCTGTATCTAGTAGGCTACTTATCTCCATTTTTTTTTTAGTTCTTTTTTTGGAGTTTTGTTCTGTTCTTTTATTTAGGATATGTTTCTTTGTCTCATCATTTTGGCAGCCTCCCTGTGTTTGCTTTTGTGTATTAGGGATTGTTGCTCCATCACCTGGGCTTGGTAGACTTATCTTTTGTGTAGTAGGTGTCTGGTGGCACAGCATCCCCATTCACCTGAGCTGGACACTCCAGGTGTGGTCTCCATATGGGCTGTGTACAGACTCCTGTTGTAGCTGAGCCTTGATTGCTGTAACACCTCAGTGGGAGCTATTTACTCCCAGACTGATCAGCTATAAGGATTGGCTGCAACCACTGACCACTGCGGAGGATCAGTTGTATAGGGGCTGATTCCACAGAGCAGGATTTACTTCAGCAGGACTCTGGTGCCCACTGAGTCTGCCCTCTGAGTTTGTTGCTTGTGGATTTGGTTGGGTGATGCTTCAACATGGTCTGAAGCTGTCCATTGGATGCACTGGCTCTGGGGCCTCCCAGGAAGTGTAGGCAAAGGTCAGCCACCATCTGTGTTCTGCCTAGGGCTACCCAGCATGAGCTACAAAGCGATTGACAAACGGTTGCTACTTATGCTAGAGGTATCCAAGAGAGGCCAAGCTGTGAACCAAGGCCAGCTCCTTCTAGTTCTGGGCCTGGGACCACTTAACGAGAGCTATGGGGCATGCAGAGGCCAGATGCAGCTTGTCTGACAGATTTTAGGAAAGTCTGAAGCATGAGCGAAGACAGGCCATTCATATGGAAATGCTGCTGGAAACACCTGGGTGGGCCTGCAAGTTTGTGGGGTTGGGTCTCAGGGAATCACCAGGGTGGGGCAAACAGTGTGAACCAGGGTGATAGGCTCTCAGATATGGCACCCAGCTGCCAGCTCTGTGGAGGAAGGGCTCAGAAAAGGAAAAATGGTCTTTGCCCGCTCTTCTGTCTGGGAGAAAGCTGCCCCTCCACCACTTATCTTGATGCCTTTCAAGCTGTTGCCCCAGTGCTGGAACTCAGAGGGAGTGAGTCCAAGTAAGTCTGTGTGGGGGCCCTTTAAAAAGAACACCTGAGACTTCAGAAGAACTTTATCTCACTCAGCCACCATCCCTGCTGGTTTTTATAGCCAAATTTTGGGGAATTTTCATCCTGGCACTGGGATCCTGGGCTGAGGATCCTGGTATGAAGTTGGAACCCCTCGCTCCTCAGGTAGGACTTCTGAAGCCAACCTATCCCTCACAATTTTTATCCACCAGAAGTGGGTGTGGGACCAGCCCTTCTGTGCCTCTTCCCTTCCTACTGTGCCTCAATGTGGCGTATTCTTTGTTTCCTTGGTTGCAAGACTTCTGTTCAGTTAGATTTTAGGTAGTTCTGAATAATGGTTGTGATGTAGTTTAGTTGAAATTTTGATGTGGTTGTGGGATCATGCAAGTACCGCATTTACCTATGCCGCCATCTTGACCTGAAGCCTCTGTGTTTTTTGAAATGTAATATTTGTCTTATGATCAAATCAAAGGTTTTTCACATGTGAGCCAATATTTGAGAAGGAAATTGAAAACATACAATGTAGGGAAATTATATTAATAGGATAGCCTGAAATCAGACTGGGACAATTAATATTCATTCATTCACTCATGAGATTGCCTAGTGTTTTCCAGGCAAAACAATAGATTCCACTGAAGTGTCAAGAAACTAGAGCTGTATGTAACCTCAGCTCTATAACAATTAGTTTATTGCTAATTTTTTAAAGAGATTTTATTTATTTATTTTTAGAGAGGGGAAGCAGGGGAGAAAGAGAGGGAGAGAAACATCAATGTGTGGTTGCCTCTGGAGCACACCCTACTAGAGACAACCCAGGCATGTGCCCTGACTGGGAATTGAACCAATCAATGACCTTTGGTTCCCAGGCTGGTGCTCAATCCACTGAGCCATATCATCCAGGGCAGTTTATTCCTAATTTTCAACCAACTTACACCTGTTTCTTTAAGTCAACTCCACTAGGATCTACAGGCTGACAATATCAAATTATAATTATAAGAATAATTAAATATATAAAAGTACACTGCATGTTTTATATGTTTATCATACATTTTACATAATTAACCAATATGCAATTAAATTTATATGTCTGTATTGATAAGTAAAAAGAAAAATAAAATATCTGATTAGTATTTTCATAAAGTTTTTTTATGTCATAAGGTTCTAGATGATTAATTTCCCCCAATCTTAAGAAAATTGATTTGAAAATAGAAAAAATTCCTTTTATATCTGGAAGCAACATAACTATTACTGATGTAATTATGATAGTAATAATAATTGCTAACATGTATTGTGTACTTACTATACATCAGGTACTGTTCAGTTAACTTAATCCATGCAGCTTTATGGGAGAAGTGCTGTTATTGTTCCTGTTTTCCAGATGAGGAAACTGAGTGTTTGAATCACTGCCAGGGTCGCAGAGATAGAGAAGAGCTTGGATTTAAATGAAGTCTGGCTGATTGGAGAGCCCAAATCCCTAACTCCCACACATTACTGAATACACATTGTTAGTGA
The DNA here is from genome assembly GCA_004026765.1 of Micronycteris hirsuta. Taxonomy (NCBI): domain Eukaryota; kingdom Metazoa; phylum Chordata; class Mammalia; order Chiroptera; family Phyllostomidae; genus Micronycteris; species Micronycteris hirsuta. The sequence goes on along the minus strand of PVJI01018337.1, from coordinate 24,790 downwards.
TTTAGCAAAGTACTTAATAGATGAGTAATTTCAACAGAGGGTGATGCTACTTCATATCAATTTCTCACTAGGACTTCACCACAGATAGATATATCCTGTGCACTACCACACAGAAAGGTGGGAAACCACAAAATCTTACATTCTTGATCTCTCAACTCTATTCATTTAGGAATTTTACCATTTCCTTTCCTGGCCTGTGGACCATTATTATTTTTCATACTTAGAATTCAAATTCCCACAGGAATGGTATTAGGAGATTTTTCTTTTCCCTGGTAGATAGCCAGACAGCTGACAGGAAATGCTAGAAGAAAAACTAAGAATTTGAAGAAATAATTTCCAAAGTTACCTAGCATTCCTTTCATTTAATTCACTTTTTCCCCCAACCATTATTTTTTCTCTCTCTTCCTCCATGCTCCCCCTTCCCTTCAATTTAAGACATGCAAGGGGGAACTCTCCCTCTTTCTACTTCCTCAGTCTCCCTCACACACATCCCCTTTAGTTTATTCTGAAATATCTTATTTATTTGTATGCTATTTGAAGGAAACACAATTTGTGCTCTGTGTGGTGTAAATATCTGGCGCTATTTCTCCTCTTTCAAACTTTGGGTGACTTTGGGAAAGGGTGAATGATTCACAGGCTTGTGTAGCTTCGGCTGCTCTAAGGGAAGTGGAATGCAGGCTGGTCATTACCAGGGAGCCCAGAGACCCAAGCTTTGCTAACAGACACCAATGACCATGATGCAGACAGGGCCAGTGTGCGCCAGACGGGAGCTGGCTGCCTCTACAGCATGCACACACTGACATCCTGCAGGGCCCAGTCGTCAACGCAAGCCACACTCACTGCACTGAAATAGTTCTACTTTATTTCTCCTTTAGTTGTGAGTTTCCTTTGATTCTTTCATTTGCACAGCAGTGCTGTCCACCTCTGTACCCCAACCTGCCTTGCCATCTGCTAATTCCTCTGCAAGTTGGTAGTCTGCCTGGAAAGGAGGAAAGTGCCATGTGATCTAGTATGTTGATAACACATCTCTTATAAGTGAAAAATCAGTGAAGAAAGTTGGTGACTTTCTCAGACAAAGCTGCACAAATGTGAGCCCCATGCAGAAGCCCCTGGGGCAGCCTGAGTGGACCTCTGACTTTGGATTTAAAGAACAGGATTTAGATGGTAATCCTTTTGGGGATATGGGACCATGTGCCAGAGAATTTCTAAATGCTTAAATATTATTCTTGCTGTTGTCAAAGCATCATATGTTGTTACTTCGGTCAGTGAATGGAGTTTATTTCCAAAGTGGTATAAAAGGAGCAGTGTTTCTTTTTGCCACTTCTGCAGGAGGCAACTTTAGTAGTTTATTCATAAATTTTATAGACTTAGCAATAGGTTATGTGACTTCTGGTGGAGCTGTAAATCCACTGTGTGTGTGTGATGCATCCTTCAGAAGCCAGTGCAGGATAGGTTTTCCGGCCTTGGGCCCAGGCCACAGATTCTGTCTGAGTGCACTCGTTTTACAGTGGTGCGCGAGGAGTCGTTGCTGTGGAATGATCTCATTTATGATGTGGATGGAAAATGGAAATTCCAGCTCTGTTTTTACTTCAGAATATTTCTGCTTTTTTGGTTTCCATTTAAATGCAAAACACAAGTAGATTTTCCCCCAATATACTTTATTTCATATTTACCATTAAATTACCTTTACTTAGTAATAACATATTACTGGATGAAAGGGCTGCTTAATAAACTTGGAACAGATTTTACTACCTGATGATCTTTTTACCGCAGTCAGGTCAGTAGTTTAAAATTTCACAGGTAGGATAAAATTTTGCTTATTCAACTTATTTCTATTTTTGTAACTTTTAAGTGGTGAATATTAATACTTGTCAATAAAATTGTATACTAATGTTATTTATTTAGTTTTTCCTGGAGGATTCTGAATGTGCCTAAAGACCTATATCGAGGAAGGGCTTCACACAACAGCTGGATAGTTGTGTAGCAGCTGGGTAACATGTACATAAGGAACTTGACTCAAAGCTCAGAATGCTAATTGAGAAAGAGCCTGGTGCTTAGCTCCAAAGCCAAAGGGAAAGCAATGTGGGAGGTATTATCCAATTTGGGATATTGCTTGGGTAAAAGAGTTACTGTGTTAATAAAAATGTAATGAGGCCCAGTTGCCAGGGCTGCTGTTTATTTTTGCATATCTCCCCCAGGAGCTATCTCCAGGTGCAAGATGGCTCAGAGAGTCCAGGGTTTACTTTTGGCACTGACTTAATTCGAAGGCGGTGTGTACTTCCTGAAACACACTGAACCCAATACTGACACGGCACTGGGTAATCAAACGATAGACAGGGATCTCAAGATAGTCCTCCCACTGTTTTTGGCAGCAGTGAGGATTATGAGTTATATTCAGGTTTAAGCATTATATTTTAATTTTAAGAGACATGAGTGATGTGGAAGAATAGAGAATGAAATAACTAAAGATTATAAACTGGGGGAGGAAGGAGTGTTAGAGAATGTGGCCGCTGGTCCAGAAGGAGGTGTCTACAGTACCACAGTTAACTTGCAGTGACAGTGTATTCTGAGTGAGAGGAGAATCACTTCTGAAGATGGGACAGCTGCAAATGAGCTCGGGAAAAAATCTGGGCTTCCTGTTTTTCTGTAAACTTGAAGAAATAAGTAGTTTTCAAAGTAAAAGCCCTTTTTAGTATAGGAAATAATGAATCAGGAAGCTGTTTTGGTCCATATCAAAGGTTCTCTTCTTTCCTAGTGTGACTGAAGTCTAGCAGGAGGGCTTCTGCCCGGTGGTCTGTTCTTTGGGGTTTCTTCTCATTTTCAGCTTATTCCCTCTTGCACTTCCATAGTCCTTCAACTCCCACCCAGCCCCTGGCCTTCTACCCAATGGCCCCACCATTCTTCACCATCCTTCCTCCCCTCATGGCCTCTCCCCCTTCCTTACCTGTCTAAATTCCAGGACCAACCATCATGCCACTCCACTGTGCGCACCCTGGGCTACCCTTTGCCTCTCTTGTTTTGTGGAACTCGTGGCACATGTGGAACCTGGTTAAATCCGAGAGTCAGCCAGCCCTGTGCCTGCTTCTGTGCAGAGGAACTTGGCTGGTAAAAACACTCCATGGTGCTGGCTGGTTTCATCTTAAATATATCACCACAAACATATGTGCCTTTGTTGTTGCTGGACCATCATTCTGTACTTTCCTACCTATTTACTTCCCCAATTTCCTGGACATTTATTTCATATCTCCTCTCTGCTCCAATCACCAACACCTTCTGTCCCATTTTGTCTCTCAGCCAGTGATGTCATTTTTGACTTCGTGGAGGACGCTGGGGCAAACGGAGAGAACTCCCCACATTACTATGGCCCTGCCTATCTGTTCACCAGCATCCTCATCCTCTGCCTTCTAGTCTGTGCCCGAGGAGAACCTCTGTGCCAGTCCCTTCACTCTTGCACTCGGTCCCATCTCATTGGACATTGCTGCAGCAATTCTCCCTTTCTTCTGCATTGCCATTTATGTTTTTGCTTTTCCAATGGCTACTATCACCATAACTACATGCTGCTTTTTCTCTCAATTTTAAAAATCATTTCTTCCAGCCTCATCTTTCATTCCTTTTTAATCCTGCTACTCTGTTACTGAGGGGGGCTTCTGATCTTAAAAATATGTATATAATCAATATTTTAAGATTAAAAAATGTAATAAATATAGTTAAATCCGTTTGCTCGCAATCCTCAATGGTTTTTGCATTTAAGCTTTAAAAATTGTTCCATGTGTAGTATGCAGAGGGAAATCCATGATTAAGCCTTAATAGTTGGTTGAAGTTCTGTATAATTTGCCTAAGTTTCACATTAAAAAATCGCTCTTTAAAATGATCACTGTTAGTTTATAGAGATAGGATCCTTACAATCACATAGAAGAGGCAATGATTACTACACATGATATTTTGAAGGTCTTAACCCATTCCAATTATACTTAGATTTAAGAAACTCTCAATATATTTGAGTAATATTTTCTGGTCTTAACTGATAAAATCAGTGATTAAATAAAACTATATCTAATGGAATCTAAGTTTATTGCTTTTGAAGAGGTTATGCCACCTCTACTATAAAACTACATTTCCTTAGATTGAAAATAAGAGAATGAATCTCTTTTGCCTGTATCTACTTCTTACTATTTTAGTCAGTTTAAGCTATCATAAAAAATACCATAGACTAGGTAGATTAAACAACAGAAATTTCTTACAGTTCTGGAGTCTGGAAGTCCAAGGTCAGGGTTATGGCATGGCCAGGTCCTGATGAAGGCTCTCTCCCTGCCTTCTCACTGTATTCTCACATGCCAGAGAAAAGGAGAGGACAAGTCTCTTACAAGGGCACTAATCCCGTCATAAGCCTACGTGACCTCATCTAAATCTGATCACCTCCCAAAGGCTTCCTCTCCAAATACTGTCACTTTTCGGAGTTAGGGCTTCAACATATGGGTTTAAGGGATCGGGAGCAGTTAGTCCACAGCACCGACTTATTCCTTTTATCACTCCATGTAGAAGCAGATGAGGCATGAAGCAAATGAAGCAAATAACACTTTCCAATTTAACTTCTGTAAAATTAATTTGTCTACTAGCAAATTTTATTTATTGGAACTCTTTTTGTAAGTTTGTTCTCTTAATCAGCTAGGGATCTATAAGACTGGCATAGCAAACAGAATAATGACCCCCTCAAAGACGCCCATGTTCTAGTCTCTGGAATTTATGGAAATGCATTCTGACATGGCACAGGGCACTGTGTGGCTATGATGAAGCGTACAGACTCTGAGATGGGGAAGATTATCCTGGAATAGCCAGGTAGTTGCAATCTAATTACATGAGTCCTTGAAAGTGGAAAAGGATGGAAGAGTGGGTCAGAAAGATGCAATATTAGACAGATTCAACCCGTCATTGCTCCCTTGAAGATGTAGGAAGGGGGCCTCTGGAAGCTAGGAACAACCCTCAGCTGACAGCCAGCCCAGAAACAGGGACCTCAGCCTACAACCGGTAATTACAAGGAAATAACTTCTGCCAACAACTCAAATGAGTAGGAAACTAGTTCTTCCGTAGAGACTCCAGAAAGGCACACAGCTTGCCAACACATTGATTTTAGTCCAGTGAGACCTGTTTTGGACTTCTGATCTACAGAACTTTAGAGTTTGTGCTGTTTTAAGTCCCTATGTTTGTGGAATTTGTTACGTTGTAATTTGTTTTTGGCAGCAATAGGAAACTCATACATTTGGTTATGAATGAAAATCTTCAGGCTTTGAATTCTAAATGTGAACCAAACGTGAAAAATTCTTCCCTTCTAGTCTCTAGTCGGGGAGAATAGGCGACCTTCGTTTTAGCAACTAGTGTAGAAGCGTCAGAGGCATTTTAAGAAGCACGGTAGCAGTCTGTTCTTTGAAAGCAATTATACCATTCTGGTGAACTCTGTATGGCATTTGTCATGTTTCCAGGTGAGTCAGAAAGATGTTGACAGATAAAATGATTGGACTAGGAGAATAGGTAGCTCATGTTCAGCAACAGGGTATAGGCATTGGTGAAGACGTGTGGGAAATTCAGAAGTTGTGCGCAGGTTCAGCCCCACAGTTCTGCTATGATGTTCTTTATGAAGAAAGCGGCGCCCTGGCTTTAGAACCATGAGAAGAGGCTTGCAGCCACGTGTTCTTCCGGTCTCCATCATGCCATGTGTTCGTCTGCAGGGATGACAGACGTCTGAGAGGCTGGGCTTTTTGTTTCCATCAGAGTATAAAAGAACCTCGAGTCTCAGAGTCCAATGACTGCGATTGCTGTGAGAGAATGGTAGAGCGCCCATGCGGTGGGGGCGCCCTGCCTGTCTATCTAGTGGTCGGCCTTGGCAATGGCTAAATCAGTAGCTTCAGTGGTGATTACATAGTTTAATATCATAAAACATTTTGCCTTATTTAAAATTAAAGCCCTTTTCATTTATGATTATTATTTATTCAATAGACTAAAGAATACATGAAGAGAAAAGCTTATGGAAATTTCAAGTAAAATACCAAAGGAAGCATTTATTTATCCTGTCAGCCACTTGTGTGTGAAATATACCTCTCTCACGATAGATTTATTAGTTTGTTAATGTTTTTCAATTGACAAAATGGAACTGTATCTGTCATTAAAAGGTCAAATAAAACATGGTGGTTATTAAAATACATTAAAAAGATAATTCAAAAATAATCTCTAATAATAATAATAAATTGCTTTGCTTCTTCTAAAGTACTGTGTTTAGAAAGGGGAGGATTCCTATTGTGCTGCAAACTCCAATGAGTGCTGAGTCTTCAGCGCCAGGGTGAGGACTAATGTGTTCATTTAGAAATCCTCCTTGGGAAGAGCTGCCTTCAGTGTCTCGTAGGTCAGTCTAGGGCCCAGGAAGAAGCCGTACCCCCTGATATACTTGTATTTACTTCTTCTCCCTTCCATATCTTATTTCCTTTGTTTCTAGAAAGATGTATATTCTTGGAAAACTCATCATGTTGCCACTTGGGTTTCTCTGCTTTATGTCACAAAGAACTTATTTAGTGTTTTCTCATGTATTCTGCTTTCCACCCATGAGTCCATCTCTCCCATTATCTAGAAGGGGGTATGTTTTTGAATTTTTATTTTTCTTGTTCTATGTACATCCAAGATATTTAGTTGTGAAATGAATATTCAGGGATATGCTAAACAGACTTAACAGTTTGAGTTCTTGAATTTTCCACTTTAAACTACATAGAAAATTCAGAGAGTCTCATTCATCAAGGATCCACCTCTCACGTGGTGCTTTCTTACCTCTCTGACTTTCGACACCAAGGGACTGAGCACCAAATCAAAGTGATCCAGGTATTGTCATTTTGTTTTAATTACCTGAGAGCAAAAATAAACAACCAAAAGTGGACTCATTTAAAACACACTCAAGAGTCATAGGGAGGTTTTTCTAGATTAAAAAGAAACAAAAAAAATTGACGGCAATCATAAAAACATTTTAAAAAGAAAACGTTTTCCAATTCATCTTTTATGCTGTGATGCACTGAGAAGCACTTCAGGTTTTCATAAACGGAGAAGGAATGGAACTAGAATCACAAGGGGATTGTTCCATGTCAGGAAGATTATTAGGAGTACAGGAAAAATTAAAATAAGAGTATTTGCTGAGCAGTAGTATAGTGCACTAGTGCTCCATCAAGATTGAATTCGGGGCCTGCGACCAGCTTTCTGTGATTACGGACACACAGAGTCTCTCTGAGCTTCACTGTCCTCACCGATGAAGTGGGAATAGTAGCAAGTATATGCTCCACGTAACATGTGGTTTAGGGGACAGAGACTGTGTATGAAAGTAGAAAGTGCTTTACTAAATAGGAAGCATCCAGTATACCAAAGCATAAATATCAGGACAAGAAAACTTTTCAGTTTATGATACTTGTTTAGTGTAGTGACATGAATTATTCACCATCTTCAAAAAATATGAATTTGTAATTTTTTTAAATTTAAATTTTATTTTTAAGTATATTTTATTGATTATACTATTACAGTTGTCCCATTTTTTTCTCCCCTTTATCCCCCTCTGCCCTGCACCCCCTCCCACCAGCATCCCCTATCCTTAGTTCATGTCTACAAGTCATACATATAAGTTGTTTGACTTCTCCATTTCCCATAGTATTCTTAACCTCCCCCTGTCTATTTAGTACTTACCAATTATGCTTTTTATTCCCTGTAACTTTCCCGCATTCTTCCCCTGCCCCCTCCCCACTGATAACCCTCCATGTGATCTCCATTTCTGCGATTTTGTTCCTGTTCCAGTTGTTTGCTTAGTTTATTTATTTATTTATTTATTTAGGTTCAGTTGTTGATAGTCGTGAGTTTGTTGTCATTACACTGTTAATATTTTTTATCACATTTTTTTCTTAGATAAGTCCCTTTAACATTTCATATAATAGGGACTGGTGATGATGAACTCCTTTAACTTTATCTTATCTGGGAAGCACATTATCTGCCCTTTCATTATAGATGATGTTTGCTGGATAGAATAATCTTGGATATAGGTCCTTGCCTTTCATGACTTTGAATACTTCTTTCCAGCCTTTGCTTGCCTGTAAGGTTTCTTTTGAGAAATCAGCTGATAGTCTTATGGGAAATCCTGTGTAGGTAACTGTCTCCTTTCCTCTTGCTGCTTTTAAGATTCTCTCCTTATCTTTAATCTTGGGTAATGTAATGATGATGTGCCTTGGTGTGTTCCTCCTTGGGTCCAGCTTCTTTGGGACTCTCTGAGCTCCCTGGACTTCCTGGAAGTCTATTTCCTGTGCCTGATTGGGGCTATTCTCATTCATTATTTTTTCAAATAAGTTTTCAGTTTCTTGCTTTTCCTCTTCTCCTTCTGGCGCCCCTATGATTTGGATGTTGGAACGTTAAAAGCTGTCCCAAAAGTTCCTAATCTTCTCCTTATTTTTTTGAATTCTTGTTTCTTCATTCTGTTCTGGTTGAATGTTTATTTCTTCCTTTTGGTGCAAACTGTTGATGTGAGTCCTGGTTTCCTCCCCTTTACTGTTGGTTCCCTGTACATTTTCCTTTATTTCACTTTTCATAGCCTTCAGTTTTTCCTCTATTTTGTGACCATATCTATGCTCAACCAATTCTATGAGCATCATGATTACCAGTGTTTCGAACTGTGCATCTGCTAGGTTGGCTATTTCTTCATTGCTTAGTTGTATTTTTCTGGAGCTTTTATCTGTTCTTTCATTTGGGCCATATTTCTTTGTCTTGATGCACCTGTTATGTTGTAAGGGGTGGAGCCTTAGGTATTTGCCAAGGTGGGGCAACCCATTCCCCTGTGTTGTGGGGCTGTATGTGGAGGAGAGATCAGAGAGGGAACAATGTTGCCTGCTTGGCTCTCAGTCATCCTTCAGTCACTTCCCCACCCCCAGGCCCCACAACCCACGAGCAAAGTGGGCCCTTCCAGTGCTGATTCCCGGGTGGATGGGTTTGTATGCATTCTAGGACCCTGTGGATCTTTCCAACAAACTCTCCTGTGAGTCTGGGAGTTTCTTCCAATGCCACAATCCCCATAGGTTTTTACAGCCAGAGGTTTTGAGGCTTCCTTTTCCTGCACTGGAAGCCTGGGTTACATGGTCTGTCTTGCTCCTCAATTGTTCCTCCTGGTTTATCAGCACGCAGATGTGGGAACACCAGCCACCGCCTTGCCTACCCAGTCCTCCTGCCACCGCTACCACCTTGCCAGCCCGTCCTCTCCACCCCATCTGCCTGTCTCTGCCCGTTGTACCGGTCTGGATGAACGTTTCCTCTTTAACTCCTTGGTTGTCAGACTTCCGTACAGTTGGACTTTCTGGCAGTTCTGGTTGTTTTTGTTTTTAAATTTGTTGTCCTTCTTTTGGTTGTGTGAGGAGGGAAATTGTATCTACCTGTGCCTCCATCTTGGTTGGAAGTCTGTTTGTAAATTTTTGATACAGTCATAGAGTGATTATTTTCATGCTATGTAGTGTCTACTGTGAATATACCACAGTTTGTTTATTCATTCTACTGTTGATGGGCATTTGGGTCATTTCTGATTTAGGGCTATAATCAATAGGACTCCTAGGGACGTTATGCTGAACATGTGCAAACATTTAACAAATACTGCTATTAACATTCCCTCTCATTATATATGTGAGTTCCTATGACAGTACCTTTCATTAACACTTGTTATCCCTTTTAGGTTATTTTAGTCATTCTTGTTTATGTCTAGTTTTATTTTAGTTTTCTGTGATAATTACTGAGATAGAGTTTAATTTTGGTTTTCCCTAGTTAATGAGATTGAGCACCTTTTAAAATAATTGACCATTTGAATATTCTGTTTTTGTAATATCTGTTCAAGTTTGTACCCATTTTTTGCTCTAACTGGTGTGGCTCAGTGGGTTGGGCATCATCCTGCAAAGCAAAAGGTCAAAGTTTCGATTCCTGGTCAGGGAACATTCCTGGGTGTGGGCCAGGTCCCTGGTTGGGGGCATGTGAGAGGCAACCCATCAATGTTTGTCTCGCACATCTATGTTTCCCTTCCATTCTTTCTCCTTCCCTTCCTCTCTCTCTAAAAGTAAATAAATACAATCTTTGAAAAAAGTTTGTACTCATTTTTTCCATTGGATTTTCATTTATGTAATAATTTATAGAAATTCTTCATGAATCATTATCTTCTTTCACTTGCAGTTTTCCTCTTCTCTTTCCTATTGTGTCTTTTGATGAACATTTTTTTTATATATAGTGAAAGGATTCTTCCCTTTGAGTTAATTAACACAGAAATCACCTCACATATAAGCTTACACATATAAGAACATTTAAGTTATATTCTCATAGCAAATTTCAATAGTACAATACAGTGTTATCAACAATAGTCACCTTATTATGCGTTAGATATTCAGCACTTATTCATTTTATACCGAAAGTTTGTATCCTTTTATCATCTCCCTTATTTCCATATATTCCAGTTTATTATTTTTTCCTTTATAGTTAATATTTATCTTTTAAGTAATGTTTTGCCTAGTTTGTAGTTATAATGATATTCTCCTACCCATGGGGTTAATAATTAGATGTCAGTACCAACAATAAAGCTATACAAAGGAAAAGAAACACATTCAGCTTGGTTAATCAAGTACAATTAAGCAAATGACTTACTAAGCAATGAACATGAAGAGGAGAATCTTTTAGCTTCATTATCAGTCATTTTAAATTATGTCAATTTTTTAGGGTGAAATGACAGGTTGTTTTCTTATATATTCAGTTTCAGACATATCAGGAGATTACTTGTGATGACAGCATTCATACTTTCCTACATGCCCCCCCCCCCAAAAAAAAATGCAGCCCTTTACAGGACTGTAGCAGGCACAACTTGTAAACAGGAAATGTGAGGGATTTCAAGGTAGTAATTAAGAGACGAAGGAAATGTAGACTGGTTTGTGACCTAATTTTTTTTTGCAGGTATACCTATATATTGGTAAAAGTCAATATAACTTATTTTTTCATTTTTATCAGTTGCTTTTCTGTGTAAATGTTGAAGTTAGGGCGATTGCCTTTTGGTGTACAGGGATTCTTTGAATGTCAACTATTTTTGAATATCAGACTGAAACAACTCTACCCATCAGTCTCCCCTGGTCCAATGAAACTAGAGTCTTGCCATAGGAAAAGACTTATCCAGTTTGATCAATTCTAATTTTCTCTCCTGATATGAGGCAATCCAAGTAAGCACAAATTGCAGCACCTAATGTCAACTCAGAATATTTGCCACAAATCAAAAAAAATACTTGGGAGGGGTAATGTAAGTTTTTTGGATAAGGATTTGGGTTTTGACAGGAGAAAAAAAATTATTTGTGATTTATGTGAGAACCCTCAGAAGCTGAGACCTGCTTTTCGAGTTTAGGGATTTTTTTGAGCATAAGAGTTGGGCATAAAATGTTTGAGGGTTTTATATCAAAAGAACAGAGAAAGACCTTAAGATTTTTTAAATGAAATAGGTGAACTATCCTGGTTGAAATGGACAGAAGTCCTCACCTACATAGTGAGCCTCTCTGGTTGCCTTGAGTTTAGTTAGACCAGGGGGACCCAAATGCCTTCAGGGATAAATGCAGGCTCTCCAGAACTTGGTACCTGCCTCCCAGGGCAAACAGTTCCTCTTCCTCTGGATCATTGAGGTTGGCTCATCCCATATAATTTATCTATAATTAATGCCCAAAGATTTGGAAGCTTCAGGTTTATATTTACTTTGAGGGGTAAGTCTGAATTTGTTTTTATAAATGAGGCTTTTTGGGGTTGTTTTTTTTTTTTCCTTACCTTCAGGTTAAGAAGGCAAAAGTTAATACAGTTTGAGGAAGAAACTAGGAAGAAAACAGCAACCTCAAAGTGGATGCTGAGGGCTCTAAGTTTTCTTTACCTACTTTCTGTACCTATTTTTGGAGGAATAAGAATGGACCCTGAACGAGAATTGGTGCTGGGGTTTCTCCACGGTGCCTTTGGAGAACCGAACCTGCTTGTACAGCCGGGGTCATCACCAGCTTTCCAACTACTCCCCAACGTGGTATGCCCTCAAAACTCTACACAATGGAAAGATTGTTGACTTTTTAATTCCTTATTGTGATAGGTAGAAAATGATAAATAAAAATTAGAATTTTGCTTTTTAATAATTTTGGATCATGGAAGGAGTTAAGTAGCCAGTTACTGAAGGGGACCAACCAAAATAGAACTTTCATTGGGGGTGCTGAGAAATAAAATGGAACAAAGAAATAAATTGCAGTGTCGCTTTAATAAATTAAAAAATGAGTTCTTGATTATTTTATGGGGGATGGATTTTATGCCTCCTTGAAGGTCTGCAGCCAGCACTTGCTTCCACCTCACAAAGAACAGCAAAGGCCTCAAGACATCTTGGAGTAGAGTGGGGAGTGATGGTAAGGCCCTGATGAGTTATGATGTAAACTCAGATTTGTGAAAATCGTCCAATACATTCCTCTCAGCCCTCTTTATAGGAATTGATCTCTCTTGAGTATTTTTTATTCCTTGATGTCACTTGGGAGGTTGTGACATCGATCTAATCTTAAACTCTGACGTTGAGAAAAGGGGCTGTCCACCTCTACCTTCAATTCAAAGACTTTCTCTAGAGTGCCTGTTGGTGGTGGGGGATTAAGTCCTAGCTATCTAGCATCCTCTGCATCCTCTCTGTTCCCAGGACCCCTAGACCACCGACTTCGGTTCTCTCCCATGTGTGGGTAGGTCTTGTCCTCTGATCGAAGAACTCTCATTTGTGTTTCAATGACAATAAGGAGTTTTTGTCAAAACGTAACACAGGGATGGGTGTGGGGTATCGGTGGGAATGATTTTAAAGGCTTCAGTACAAACTAGATAGTTTTGGTTCTCCTACTAATTTGTTAGCTTCTTGAAGGCAGGAAGTTTTCTTTTAATCTATATATTCCTCATACTGATTAGCATGGTGCTTTGTGTATTGTAGGTGATGATTAGTATGGAATGGATTGTGCTTCTGTAAGTTGTGTAGCAGTATTTACAAGCAAGGTTAAACATTTTGTTTCTGGAGTCAGGTAGTTTGGGTAGATTCCTGGCTGTGCCACTTGACAGCCTATGACCTTAGGCAAGTCACCAAACCTCCCTGTGTCCGGGTTTCCTCATCTGGAAAATGGGAATAGTAATACCACCTCCCTCATATGCTGTTGTGGGCATTAACTGAATTGATACATGTGAAGTTGAACCATGATTGACATGTGATAAGAACTTGATACACGTAAACTGTTTTATTATTATTATTATTATTATCAGCACTTAATGGTTTATAGAGGGCTCTTTCACACAGCAACTCACTTAATTTTCACAAGAATCCTGTGAAATGTAAACATAATATCTTCATTTTTGCCGTTGGAAAAACTAGGTCTTACAACTGATCACAGGCCACGTTAGGGGCCTCCAAATCCAGCGGTCTTGTTACTGCCCTGTCTCATCTGTCATGTGCTTTCTGTCATCATAGAGTATTTAAAAAACATGGATATTAAACTATATTGTTACAGGGGAGAACCACAGAGAGGTCAGAACATTGGCTGCTGACATCACACCAGGAGCCCACACTGATTTAACTTTTACTATGGCCTTACGTCTGACCAGGGAAAGACAGTAGGGATAGTGTGGATCACACAGGAGGTAGCCCATGTCCCTGCAGATGGATGGGTAGGATGACAGTTCCCATAGAGATGGAACTACTCTCGGAAATGATGGGAACCAAGCTGCTACTTAGAGGAATCTCATTCCTGGAGCACTGGGCAGAGAAATGTCCAGTCACCACACAGAAGTTTTCTGTCCCTGATGCTGCGTTACAATGCCTTCTTGTACTGCCTCTGGCATGTCCTCCTTTCTGTGCTCACTGCCTGACTTGTGGCTTTGCATATACTGGGTGTTAATTCAATAAAAGCTGAAAAAATAAACAAATGACTGGCACGTATATGAGTACCAAAGTAATACAAAAAATGTGAATTTAGAAGTACATTTGCATTTTACATAATCCTTGCAAAAGATTTGTTTGGAGGAAGAATTAGGCATTTTTACTAAAACAAGCCCTCGGAATTGACAATGGGTTTAATGGATGCTTCCTATCCTGCTCCATCTTTAGATTAATAACAAATGACTGGCTTTTTCAAATAAAAATATTTACCCAATTTTGTAGCAGTGATTTCCACACGCATGTTAACACGCATGGTCTGGAATTTACACGTTTTGAGCACAGCTCCGTGTGATTCCCGTGTGAGCAAGTGTGGATCATGTCTGTGAAATGGGAATTCTCTAATAGGAATTTGGCAAAGATGTATCTTAAAAAGTTCTGGCTTGCTGACCCCTGCATATTACTTTAACCTGGTCCTGTCTGCCACCGGACCTGAATTTACATCCTGATGCCCTGCTGTGAGTAATCTTACCCCTGTTCTGCTTAATCCCATGAATAATCAATCCAATGTAAATGTGTGCTAATGCCCCTGATAAAAACCCCGGCTGGGCAAGCGAGAGGGCTTTTTCCTGAGATGGGAGGAATCAGCCACGTGGCCCCGGTCTCTCCTTCCCCGCGTGTCTCAGTATGAGATTCATACACGCATCGGGTCACAGTCACCCACGGGTATCGGCAGGCTCGATTCACCCCGTGTCACAATTTAATTTTGCAAGATGCACCACTCCCAGTAATCCCAGTCCTCTTTACCCTATCTTACTTTTACTTTTGTAGAACTCCCTACCTCCTACCACAAGATACAATGTACTTACCTATTATGTTCAGTATTGATTATCTAACTGCCACCACTATAACTCTACCCTTTAGGTACTGGAATCTTTGCCTGCTTTGCTCACTGGTTTACGTCAGGGTCCTAGAAGAGTTCCTGGCATGTAGCAGTGTTCAATAAGTATATTTTGAAGAAACTTTTAATGACTCTTTTCTATATGCAAAACAATATGAGTGCTACTGTAAGTAGGAATAATCAGTGAAAAACTATTTCAATGAATGTGCATATGTGTATATTAATTGATTTAAAGCACTTATGTTTTATACATGTAAATATATATTAAAATTAAAAATATCAAACATTTAAACATATATTTCAATATATATTAAGATATCAAATATATATTTTTATTTAAAAAATTATTTTATTTATTTTTAGAAATAGAGGAAAGGAGGGAGAAAGGGAGAGAACCATCAATGTGTGGTTGCCTCTCATGTGCCCCTACTGGGGACCTTGACTGGCACCCAGGCATGTGCCCTGACTGGGAATCAAACTGGTGACACTTTGGGTTTGCAGGACAGGACTCAATCCACTGAGCCACACCAGCCAGGGCTAAAATACCAAATATATAAAGATATATATGTAACAAAGGGCTGTGCTCATTTTGGCCAGTTTTGACCTGTTCCAAGTATGTCTTTACTCCTTTGGGTTCCCCTACCTCATGGGTGACACTCTGCAGGGCCCCGCCCAGCCTGCTTCATGCCCCTCCCTTGTCCTGCCTTCCCATGCTCTGGATAGCAGCTCACAAACTATAAGTCTGAAGGCAGCATCTGGCCTGCACATGTTTTTCATTGGGCTTGCTGGGAGTTTGCAAATTCTTTAAGTCAATTGCCAACATTTAAAAATCTGGAGAATTCTCATAAATATCCAGATTTCCGCCTTCTCTTGCAAAGCCTAAGGGTGTCTGTTGACACTGGACTGGCATTCCCACATGGTCTTGGTGGGCTGGGCTGAACAGCAGCTGGCGGTCCAATGAGGCATGTGCCCTTCTGGTTAGCAGCATCCCAGCCGGGCGCATCTCACCTCCCACCTCCCTGCCTGGCCCTGGAGGGGCTGGGTTTGCAGCCCCTGCTTCAAGTGTGCGCTCCACCCCATTTCCTACGACAGGAATGTGATTCTGTCACAAGCTGGTGGAAAGATGAAAATATATAATTGTGCTCAATTTACACTGATTACTCTTTACACCTTGGGTCTAGCCTGTGTATAAATAAAAATTTGGTAATTCAGAAAATGGGCATATACTCTTTCAGCAAGTACTAAGCTTTAACTGACCAGTGACTAAAAATTATTTCTCACTTAACCATATGTCTTCTGAATTATCCTCTTGTACTATAATTATTATGTACAGTAGCAAAAACCTAAGATGATTAAGGCTTAGTTTCTCCCCCCACTTTGGACCCAAGCCTCCATCCTGGCCTAGGAGAGGTGTTTTGTCTTATCTCCTTAGATGACTGGCACCTGGCATTGAGAGAAAGCTAGTAATTCTTTCACTGCCTGTCAATACAAGGTACCCATTAGCTAACTCTCAAAAATGTCTTTGAGGAAAAGCATGACATTAAGGAATAATAGCTCAGCATGCCACAAAGCATCTTCCTGACGATTTTCTTTTTTTTGAAAGATAAGCCTGCCACTTGAGCTTGTCCAAGTTTGTCGATTAGGCAAACGTGCCTTTTTGCTTTTAAAATAATCCCCCATATATGTCACTTTGGACAAAATAGCACCACAGGCTCCCGGACTCTGTTACCACAGGGGGGCTGCTGCCTGATGGACGAAGGCAGCACGATGCAGCCGGCTCCCTTGTTTAGCTCCAAATGAGAAGTCCTCAAAAGAAAGCAGGCATCTTAATGTCAGTGGATGAAAGGGTATCACTCATGCGGCCTCTCCACCCGGGAAGGAGAAAACATGATGTGCATAAATCTTCTTTGGTTATTTCCCCATTCTCTGCTTTTTCCTTCCTGCTGTTTCTGCTGACAGGGATGAAAAGCTACAATGTGAGGGGTAATTCATGTCAGGTGCTACTGAGCTGAACATAGGAAAGCATGGGTGTAACTGTGAACTTCCATTACTTTGAAACAATGTTGCTAAGCAATTAATTAAAATGTTGTTACTGCTATCCTGACTGCACTTTAAATAACCCAGTGCTCAGGAAAAGGGAGTCAGTTTTAAGTAAAAGAGGAAAACAAATGGCTCAAATCCTGCGACAGAAAATAAAGAACCTGATGATACGCAGTGAGCCAGATGCAGGGGTGTCTGAAGTGTGCTGGAGGGGAAGGAGGAGTCACTAGGACGAGGGTGCACCAGAATTAAGGGGAACTGTCTTAGCATTGAGTCCTGGTGAGAATAGCCCAAATCCAGTGAAAAAGATGCCTGGTAATTGCAGTTCCGAAGGGGAATCTGTCTGGCGAGTGGGTTGCTGCAGCTGAAATCTCCAGAAAGTGTTCATGGGCAGATGGGCACAGTAACCAAGGAGCAGGACACACGGCCAGAAGCCCAGGAAGAAGGGGCCTTTGGCAAGAGCTAGCTGAGTGTTAGGCCCCGGGCAAGAGTTGGGGTGAAACAGGGTTCTAGGCCTTGGATGGGAAGCAAAAGTACAAATCAGGAGACGGAGGCAACCCAGCTTCCCAGTCCTGTGGGTTATAAAAACTCAACGTGGGCTGGGAAGGCTGTAGCTCCAGATATTCGTGGGAGTCCAGGGCCCATCTTGGCTACCACAGAACCGTCACATTAAGATGAGGGCCAGGCCCCACCAGCCGGTGGGAGCTGTGTCTGCTGTCATGTTACCAGTGTCGGCCCCAGAGGGTTCAGGAAGAGGCCGTGCAGGACTGACAAGCCAAGAGGTTACAAGCACCGACACTGTCAAGAACATCTGAGAATATACCACCCCCCCCCCACACACCCCTGCTGGAAGGGTATACTTCAGAACGCTAGGAATGATGATCATTAGGTGGTAGAATTGTGAACGGGTTCTTTGTTGTTTTTGTAAAGCTTATGTTTATGTTCCCTTAATTTTTTTTTGCCATGAAAATAAAACTACTATGAAAAATTTATAATTAAGGAAAAAAGTTTCTTAAGTTATGCTTCCCCTTTACTGAATGTATACTCAAAGCCGGTCTAAGGTGGGGGGCCTTGAAAACAAGAACAAAAAAATGGAATGGGGAAGGTTTTTCATCTTTTTTTTTTTTCCTACAAAACTCCCTGATTATAATCTAGTCTAATTTTAATCACACACTACCCTCAAATCCTCTCTTTCTGGCCTTATAAGGTGGAGTGGGGATAAGAAGGGTAAAGAAGAGACACAGAGGGTGAAAAGTCATTTTAAAAATGGCTTTGAAATGTTAAATTGGATAATAAAATAAAAGCTGTCAAAATAAGAATTGGAGGGCTAGTACTGGAACTAAAAGCAAAATCTTATCAGTTAATATTTTAGTCTCTACTTCCAAGAATATGTATGATCTTATTGCCTTTATTCATGTATTTGTTCTTAGCTATTTAATATGGAAATGAATATCTTCATAACATCTTAGCAATATACTATCTAGCTTTCAGGAAATACCAGGCTATGTTTATTCAGTGATTTGTAATCTGAAGGAGGCAGAGAGATGCAAGAGCTATTCCCTGGGGTCTCCAGCCCATTTCCTTCTTTTCCTACTCTCTGCTAGAATTGCAGTGTTCAATTATAGAAATGGCAACAATTACTCATAATTGAACTTCTCATATGCAATGAACGATTTCAGATGTTGTTGGCACAGCTCAGTATCTTAGTATCAGCTCATTGTCGAGGTTGCCTACCACAATTTATCTGTCATTTAGTTTACGTGAAGAGACTAGAGACTAGCTAATGGAAAGGTTCTATGGTTAGTTTTTACAAAGAGAGAAAGAAATCTGTCTTGTACTTTCGAGAGGTAAAACTCGCAATATTGTCCAATCTCTTGGCATCATTGTCCTCCTATGTAACATGAGTTGTATTTAGTGATCTCTGTAAAATGCCCTCTACCTTAAAATATATATTGACTTTAACTTGTCAGTCCTGAAATTACTGGGGGTGGAAATGAGGCACCTTTTCAGAGGTAGGTAGTTCAACTTGTATATGGTGTTGGAAGGAAATATCAGAACCAAGAAAAGAGTTGATTGGTAGAGAGACATTAGATCTCAGTTGAAGATTTTTCTCTAACCACTATCTGTTGCTACTGTCACATTCCTCTCCTTGCTTTTTGCAGTAGGGGAAGATGGAGGAGGAAACATGGAAGCCGGGAATGAATGATACAGAGCAGGAGTACCATTCAAAAACATGTACATCCCTTTCAAACTCCAGCCTTGCTGTTGATTAGTTCCTGGTGTTTTCTTTTCTCTTCTAGACCTTGGGGATTGACTTTTCCTCTTTATAGGTTTGACAAAAGTAAAAACTATTTCAGACACCTACCAGAAAGACAAGAGAAAAAACATACTACTCTTATGTGAAAAGATGCTTGTTAGAACACATGTTACACCTACTGAGCAAAGCTCAAGTCTTCCCAACACCACCTATTCTGTCACCACTACACAGGCGTTGTCAGCTGGAAGCTGACTCCCGGAGGGTCACCAAGAGAGACAAATTAGATGCTGATGTTTGCGGTAGTGCTGGCATCCACAGCATATTCTCTGACAGGGGACTCCACTCAGTTTCTCTTTGGACCAGTTGCATTACTGTGGAATGAAACGACTGCCCTCAAAAAAGGCTTATATCAACTAGTTTACTGGCCATTCCTAGCACATAATATAATTGCTCCTCCAATCACAGATGAGCAAGAAGGAAGTAGAGAAATCAGTAACTGGCCAGACTTCAGAGGTCAGGAGAAGTCTGGGACTGGCTCCTGCCACTGAACTTCTGCTAATACGTATTCAATAAATCTTGGGTGGAACTTGGTCATTTGTCTAATTAAGAAGTTAGAGAATGCCAGAAAATGGATAAAGAAGAAGGAAAATAAGAAACAGGAGGTAACATCACACAGACGTCATGATCCTATGAACTATTCTGGGCTCCAGTATTAGCTGCTGGTACACTTTGTTCAGTTGCTACTCCTTGGGGAGAATCATATCTTTGTCTAAGGGCCAGGGGCTTTCTAATCTTCTTAAAGATTCTACTTTTGAGGGTTTTTTGTTTGTTTCTTTAACAATTTTTGAGAATGACAATGCTTTATAAAGATTTTTTGATTCTATGTCAATGATCTTCACGGAGAGGCTGCTGGGTGACCACGACAGCAAAGAGTAACAGACGCAAATTTGCATTTTCGAGATGAAGATGTCTAGATCAGATCAGTCCCTTTCTGAATGGGGCCAGGGGATATCAAGAATAATATTATTGAAAATATTTACAATCGGTCATTTTTTAGTAAAGTTGTGGGGGAGGCGGGACATAAGAGTTTTTCTTCCTCTCCCTCTTTCTGAGACTCACATACCCGATGCCACATGCAGGCCATACTTCGTCTATGCCAGAGGTTTCTCCCCGGATCCTTCTCCTCACACTGCAACCCCTGCAGCTGATACAAGTCTTCCCATCTTACAGTGTCGTGCTCTCAGGCCTCTACGTTTTTGCCTGTCATGCCCTCTGTCTAGATGTTCTGTCATCCGTACTTTGTCTTCCTAACAAACTCTTATTTACCGTTCAAGGCTCAGCTCCAAATTTTATTTATCTGCTCAGTCTTTCCCGACCTTTATTACTGTGGTAAAAAAATGCATAAATTACTATCTTAACTATTTCTATTACACAGTTCAGTCGTGTTAACTATATTCACATTGTTGTCAACAGATATCCACAACTTTTCATCTTGCAAAACTGAAACTCTGTACCACTAAATATTAATTTTCCCTTCCTCTACCCCCAGACCTTGGTACCCACATTTCCACTTTCTGTCCCTATGATTTTGATTTCTCCAGGTAGTCGATGTGAGTACAATCATGCCATATTTGTCCTTTTATGACTGGCTTATTTCACTCAGCAAAATGTCCTCGATGTTTGTCCATTTGTAGCATGTGACAAGATCTCCTTCTTTTTAAAGGCTGCATAGTATTCCATTCAATGTACTCACATTTTCTTTATCCATTCATCTTTTCTAACCTTCTTTTAACATTTTCTCTGTTCCACAGTGCTAGGCTAAGTGTTCTAAAGTATTGATGATGATCTGTCACCTCATAGATTAACGCAGTTGCCTTTTTCCTTAGTCTTAGGTAGAGTGTGACTTGAAGGCAGATTCAGAAATAGTCTCTTTTCTTAGGAAGTCTGCAATCTAATTGTGGAAATGAAAACCAACACACATAAAATTACTGCACTGTGCAGTAGTTACAATATGATGTGTTAGGCTTATAAGAGCTATAAAAATTCTTGAGAGGACTGTCACAATGTGAGAAACAATATTATAGACAACTTTAGGCAAATAAAATTTTACAATTTAGATGAAATGGAAACATTTCTTGAAAATGCAATTTACTAAACTTACTTGAGATGAAATAAAAAAATATGAATAGCTCCATTATGGTTAACATGATTTGAATTTATTATTAAAAACCTTCTCATAAAGAAAATTTCCAGATAGTTTCATTGGTCAGGTCTACGAATAATTTCCGAAGTAAATATTATCAATTTTATACAAAATCTTTCAGAAAATAGAGAAGAAGGGAATACTTTCTATATCATTCTATGAGGTCAACATTTTCCTGATACCAAAACCAGACAAAAATATTGCAAATAAATAAAATTATCATCTGATATATCACATGAAAAATACATAGAAATCCTTAACAAAATAGCAAATAGAATTCAGCAACATATGATATATGCAAATATATCACGATCACCTGTATTTTCCAAGGAATGCAAGGGTTCATTTAAAATTCTAAAATCCATCAATACATTTTACCATATTGGGAAAACATACAGAAAATAATTTTAATAAATAATGAATAAACATTTGACAATATTCAATATCCATTTATGATTTAAAACTCTAAGAATACTGAATCACCAATTCAAAAGACCCTATGCACCCCAACGTTCATAGCAGCATTATTTACAATAGCCAAGTGCTGGAAACAGCCTAAGTGCCCATCAGTAAATGAGTGGATAAAAAAACTATGGTACATTTGCACAATGGAATACTATGCAGCATAAAGAAAAGGAATTCCTTTGCAACAGCATGGATGGAAATAGAGAGCATTATGCCAAGTGAAATAAGCCAGGTGGTGACAAATAAATTCCATGTGATCTCACCTATAAGAGGAACATAATCAACAAAACAAAGAAATGAGCAATATAGAACCAGAGACTTGGAAATAAAGAACAAACTGACAATGACCAGGGGAAGAGGGGTAATGGAAAGAAGGGGAGGGGCAAGGCAAAGAACATGAATAGAGGGCTCATGGGTATGGACAATGGGGGAAGGTTGACTGTGGGAGTTGGAAGGATGGGGCAGGGGAGAACAATGGGGAAAAACGGGACAACTGTAACTGAACAACAATAAATTTAAAAAAGAAATAACATTATAAAAAAACTCAGCAAATTAAAACTAGAAAGGAATTTCCTCAACTGATATAGAATGTCTTCTTTTTAAAAAAAATATTTATTTATTTTTAGACAGAAGAGAAGGGAGGGAGAAAGAGAGGGAGAGAAACAGCAATGTATGGTTGCCTCTCACATGGCCCTCACTGGGGACCCGGCCCGCAACCCAGGCATGTGCCCTGAATGGGAATCAAACCAGCGACCCTTTAGTTCACAGCCCATGCTCAATCCACTGAGCTACACTAGCCAGGGCAGAATGTCTTCTAAAATTAGCAGCTGACATCATATTTAGTGGTGAAACTGAGTGCTTTTCCCCTAAGATTGGGAACATGGAGAAAATATTTACACTTACCATTTCTTTCGTGTTTGAAGAACTACCTAGTACAAAACAAACAAACAAAAGAAATAAAAGTCACAAAGATTAGATAAAAAGAATTAAAATTGTCTTCTTCACGGGAGAAATCATGTTTACATATGAAATCCTAAAGAGGCTACAAGACAACTATTAGAACTAAGTGAATTTTGGAAGGATTTAGTATATATGATCAATACTAAAAAAAAAAAACAATTTTATTTCTACAATTTTAGTAGTAAACAATTAAAAATAAATAAGTAACTCTCCATTGATAAAGCATTAAAACAAACTACTCAGGAATAAACTTAACAAAATATGTGCAAGACTTCAATGCTGCAAACTACAATACACTTGAAAAAAAACTAAGAAAACCTAAATAAATGAAGAGACGTACCATATTAATGGATTGAAAATTCAGTATTATTAAGATATGAATTTTCCCCTAACTTAATTATAAATTGAATGTAGTATTAACCAAAATACCAATAGGGTTTTTTAAATGTAGAAACTGAGAAACTTATTCTAAACTTACATGGGAAATCAAAGGATTTAGAATAGAAAAAACCTTGTAAAATGAGAGAAAAGTTAGAGGCTTTACTTGACATAATTTCAAGATAGTATTAGGCTGCAGTGCTCAAGGCAACTTGGTATAAAATAGGTAAAGAGATCAATAGAACAGAATAAAGCAGAAATAGTTCTGTTCTAACAGAATAGAACAAAATCAACTGAATATTTATATGCCCCTAAGGCATCAAGGCTATTTAAAGAGGAAAGGGAAGTCTTTTCAATGAATGGTGCTAGAAAAAATGTACAATTTTATGGAAAAAAAGGTATATCAACACTACCTCATATTATACTCAAAAATAAATTTGAGGTGGATTATAGATTTAGACAAAGAAAGTTAAAATCTTCTAAAAACATAGAATATCTTCACTAAATTAAAGTAGGTAAAGGTTTCTTAAATAGGACAGAAAAAACACTAATCATAAAAAAATAAAATTTTTAACTTTATGAAAATTGAAAACTTCTGATTATCAAAAGACACCAGCAATAAAATAAAAAGGCAATCCACAAACTTGGAAAATATATTTGTATATGCATATTTGAAAAATATTTAAATATAAAGAATTACTATAAACAGAAGCAAAAAGTCAACCCATTAAAAATGGGCAAATTTGAACTCACACTTCACAAAAGAAGATATCAAATGAACAGCATGCAGAACAGGTGCTCGACATTGCTTGTCTCCGGGGAAATGGATTTAAAGTCACAATGTGATACCATAGACAACGTACCACACTAACTGGAGTGGCCAAAACTAAAAAGACTGACAACACTAACTGCTGGCTCTGGTATGGGTGTGAAAAATCAAGAACTATCATACATTCCTGATAGGACTGTCAATGGCTCAACTACTTCAGAATACTGCTTCTTATCCTATCCTAGCAATTCCAATCTTAGCTATTTATGAAGCAAAATGAAAACATATGCCATCAAAAAAACTGTATAGTATATTCAAAGTACCTTTATTCATAATAGCCAAATACTTCAAATGCCTATTAACAAGAAAACCAATAAACAGATTGCGATGCATTTATACAATGGAATACTAACAGCAGTAAGAATGAGGACTGTTGGCGAGGATTTGGAGAAAGTAGAATGCTTGCACTTTGCTGGTATGATGGAAAATGGTGCAGTCTCTGTGGAAAGCAGTTTGGTGAGTCTTCAAAAAGTTAAACATAGAATTACCATTGCCATTCTACTCCCAGGTGCATATACAAAAAATTGAAAACAGGTACAAATACTTGTACGTGAATGCTCACAGCAGCACTATTCACAACAGCCAAAAGGCAGAAGGAAATGCCCATCAGCCAATGAACAGATAAACAAAATGTTGCACGGACACACAATGGAATATTAGTCAACCCTAAAGGAATGAAGGACTGATACATGCTGCAATGCAGATGGACCTGGAAAGCATTATGCTAAGGGAAATAAGGCAGACACAAAAGGTCACATATGGTATGGTTCCATTTATATGAAATGTTCAGAATAAGTAAATGTGGATCACTGGTTGCCAGGGGTTGG
>PVJI01018336.1:0-33657 GCA_004026765.1 Micronycteris hirsuta | reverse complement strand
AGAAAACCGCCAGCGACAGAACTGTTCTCCCCTAAGGCTCTGCTGGCCTGACTGTGAAATTGCCGGGATTTCAGGCCCTCTGCAGCCAACCGTGCCTTTGCACAGCCATTTTCTCTGCAGAAATGCTTATTCCAGTTATCCTCTTTCCCTGCACCTCCCCCTAGGCAGAAATAACTACTCATTTCCCTGTGTATGTAATACTTCTAATACACTTTGAAATACTTCTAATACAGTTCTTTGTTATAATTCATTTTAGCTAATGGCTAACAGGTCTCTCCCCTAAGCAGGAACTTAATAAAGACAAAGATTATAGTCATCTTGTTCCTTGCTTTTTTGTGTCTCATTATTTTTGATTGAATATCAGACATTGTGTTGAGTGTAGAACAGAAGCGACTGAGGTGAATAGTATTGGCACTCAGAAATGTACACACCTCTCATTCTGTCAGGCCATTATTGGGGGTGGCTGAGTCAGCCTAGTCCGTAGTTGGGTTGGGTTTGGGTTTAATTGTTGCTGTAGTTAACTTTGAGTACACCACGGACTTTAAACTCCTCCAGTGATGGGCTCTCTTGTGCTTAGAGTAGATCTGGCGGTACTGAGTGACTTTTCTTGTTGTTCCTGCTCCATCCTCCTATTGCAGCAGCGGGTCCTAAAAATGTTATCATTCTAAACATTGTTTCATTGTAATACGTGCTCCTATTACACCTTGGATAGTCTTGCCTTTCCCCCAGTAATAGACGGTGATTGCTCGTTACTAAGTGATAGGCTTGTGGTGAGGCCAGTGGATTTGGGAAGTGGGAGTTGGATGCAGGGTGGGAGGGTTCCTCAGTTTACATGATTGATCACCAGTCTGAGGGAAGTTCTGTGAATTTGGGCTTTGGGAGCAGAGCTTTGTCAGCATTCCTGTCCCCTGCCACACTCCTTATGTGGGCAAGGGACAGGAATGCCAGCAAAACCTTGACCAGGAAGAATTTCTGGCCCCTTTTCTAGCACTAACAGATGCCTGGTTGGTGTCAGTACAGGATTTGGGGACCAAGAAAATTCCTTGTGTGTGCCCCTCCCCCTAAGAAGCAGAGGGCTTTTGCTTCTGTCTAGCCCCCAGAAGCATCAGATCTTCGATGCCGCTGTGGGACAAGAGGATTTCCTGCTCCTCCTCCTCTCCAGCAGCATAATGTCTTCGCTTCCTGTAAGAGGGTGGTCTGGGGGAGCGGATGGACTTGGGTGCTGCCCCGAGTGGCTGCCCGTCACTTCCTGAACACTTGCGCCCCTGCTCTTTCCTTCTTCCTGCCCTCAACCCCATTCGTGATCACACAGTGCGGACGGGCACAAGGGCGTGGTCCTCCTCTTGTCCGGGGCTCCCCATTATTCTACACTGCCATGCAAACCTGCATTCTGCCTTTTAAAAACTCATGAAATTGAAGCTTTTTTCTTCTTACAAGTTTTTGTGAACCTTGCCAGTGACAGAACAGTTGTGTGTCCCATCCTTCCTTGGATGAATTTGTCATTTTTTGGAATTCCATTCACTCGGTTGCCTCATGACTTCAGCTCTCTACTCGCTCCAGGAAATTTATGATTTTGCTGATTATCTGCCCTTTTATTCTCCACTGCTAAGGTGAGAGTAATATTTTTTGTGAGGCTTTGTAAATACCAAGTGGCAGTGCAGTGTTCCTGGTGTAATAACATAGGGGCCCAGCACCCAGCAGAAGGTGGGGATGAAGGAGATGTGCTTTAAACTGTATCGAGCCCCGTTTCTTCTCACTAAAAAAATCCATGCGTCTTCTCGTGGGGAGAGACTTCAACATTTCTCCTCATCCTAGCTCCTCGGTTCCACCAGTGAGAGTGGAGTGGTACAGGAAATTACACTTTAAATTCTACTGGATTGACTTTTTTGGGAGAGTGTATAAATTAAGTATAGCAGGTAGCAAACTTCACTCAATGCCTATTAATCTCTCAGTCCTCATAGAGAAATGTGCTTTACAAATAAACATGCCAGGTGATTTTTTAGGGCAAATCTGAGCCAATCCTTTGTACTTGTTGCCCAACATAAAAATTCTGGTAAAATAACTATGACAGCTGGTAACAAAAGTGCTATTTCACTATTTCTTTTGCCAATAATAAAAGAAAAGAAAATTATTTTAAAATCAGAAAGTCCCCAACATTGGGAAAGCCACATTATCTCAGCCTCCTGCGTAGATCAAGCTGAAATGGCAAACCCTGAGGCTGCTGGGCCGGTCGGGGCTTGGCTTGGGTTCCTGGCACTTTGCAGGGATGGAGCAGGGAACAGCCTATTTGCAGTGCTGAGAAAAATCAATTTTCATCTTCAAAAGATGGAACGACTGAGCGAGATATTGACTTAGAAATAAAGTGTTTCTTAAAGACTTGCCATGTCCTATAAATGTCAGGCCCCAAAGTAAAAGTTTGGTGATTTAAAGTTTACTGCTAATTTCAGACAAACACGCGTATAGCTCTGCCGCAAGGAAAAAAACTAGTTATGGATGATTTTCTTACAGAATATTTTGTTACAACCATACAGCTAGTTTCAGAACCCTCAAAACCTGTCTTTTTGTATTATTATTGATAGGTACGACTTGATTTCTTTCCATTTATTTTTTACTCTAAGGTTTTCTTCTCGTTCCAATAGGCAAATTATTTTCAAATTTTTATGACGAATTTTATATAGCTGGGTTTGACATGCCTGTAAATGCCACCTCTGGATTGTCCAACATCTGTAGTTGTTGGCTAAATTTTAATAAGGATCTCATTGAACCAGTTGGAGGAGATCTTTAGTTCTCTTTTGCCCTGGAAGGCCCCCTGAAGGCTGACGGTGTGATGGTGGGTGCCCTGACAGACAAGGCGGACATGACAAAGCAGACAGCACCCCCTGCGCGCGCAGAGCAGCAGCCTTGCGGGACCTGGGCAGGCCTGTCTGCAGGAGGAGTGCTTGGGAGGATATTGAAGAGCCTGTTGTCGCATAGCCCCCTTGCTGAGAGTCGTCTTCTGTGGAGTGGGTTTTTCCTTCTCCTGACTCGAAGCACACACCTGGAGGCTGTTTTAGGGAGAGAAAGGAGAGGGGCGGGAGGAAAGGGAAACAATGTGCAAGACTGATACGGCTATATTTTTAAAGAGATACTCAGCATTGCATGAAAGGCTTAAACTGTGGGATCTGACCACGTTTTGCCCTGGATAGGAACATCAAATGTTTTCCTCTGTTGACCTGTGGAGGGAGGGCTTGTGAGAGAAACAGATCAGCTACAGATCAAATAAAGGGATTACTTCTTATATTAGCATTGTATTGTGAGTTAAATTTATAACCCTGCTATGCATGTCTGAGAAACTACTATTTACCAGAAACTGCCAGGACTAAAATAAATATAAAATCAGGTCACTGCCTTGAAAAAGCTTTTCTCAAATGGAAAATACCCTGAAATTATCATCTTCTGTCACCTAAATACTTCCTACCCCTGTTCCTTTTCATCTCTTCACCCTACCTCGTTTTTTCCTACATTGGTGATTATTGCCTATGTGGAGATTATAGGAACTATTTCTGAAGAATCACAATAATAATAACCATTTACATGTGCGCCTTCTTTTTGCCAGACATTGTGCATCCAATTTACTTAGATTATTTTCTTCCTTGGGGTAATCCTGCAAAAACCCGACTTTAAGACTTTTTGAAATTTTCTCGCTTAAACGGAGACTCAGAGAGATCGCGTGATCCTCTATTTCAGATGCGGGCTCAGCACAAGCCTTCCTCCTAGGCCTTCCTGGCTCCCAGACCCAGCTTCTGAACTCATAGTGATGCTTCTGGGCCCCATTCATCCACCCCATCCCACTGTTAGGTGGTGTGTGGTTAAGAGCAAGGACTAGGGAGGCCGACCCAGGGTTTGCATCCTGACCTGTAGTAGGCAGAGTTGTATTAGCCTGGGCATGTTACCTAACCTCCTGTGGCCTAAGAGCCTTCACCTGTGCAAAGGGATTGTAGTACATACAGCAAGGAATCGGCATTGGGATTCCAAGAAATAAGTGTAGAGCCCTTAGAATAATGCATAGCTTGTTCCTATCAATATATGAGCGTTCCATGGTTTTTTTTTTTTTTTGATGGTTTCATATTTAGGATTACTTAAAAGCTGCTTTAGTTCTCCTGTTATCTCATTTCACTTGTGTTATATTAATAACCTCTTAATTGGTCTCCCTAGCACCAGCCTCACCTCTCTCCAACTCTTTTCCCACATAACTGCAAAGTAGTATTTCTAACATTCAGAATAGATCATGTCACCTCCTTGCACAAAATATTTTAATTTTCAGCCCTGGCTGGTGTAGCTCAGTGGATTGAGCGCAGGCTGGAAACCAAAGCGTCCCAGTTGGATTCCCCGTCAGGGCACACGCCTGGGTTGCGGGCCAGGTCCCCAGTGGAGGCCATGTGAGAGGCAACCATACATTGCTGTTTTTCTCCGTCTCTGTCTCCCTCCCTTCCCCTCTCTCTAAAAATAAATAAATAAAATCTTTAAAAAAAATTTTAAAAAAAATTTAATTTTCAGGCTCAAAATATGAAGTCCTTCACGTAGTTCCCAATATTCCTCATGATCTGTCCTCTGCCTACTGATTAAATTCCATCTCTCCCTACTTGCCCTCACATGTATTATGTTGGAAGAGGACACTCTTTCCATTTACTAAATAGGTCATGGCTTTGCATAGGCTGTTCCCTCTATCCAGAACTCCTTTCTCTTACTAATTTGCCTGGCAAGCTCCTGTGCATCCTTCCAAGCAAGCATGAACATTTCTCCTCCAGGAAGTCTTTCTGTGCTTCCGCCTGTAACAGGTCTCTTTGTAGTTGCTCATTGAATGCTTTAACTGTCTCTGTCACGGTCCTCACCACATTGAACCTGATTGTCTGTTTGGTCCTGTTTTTCCACTAAGACCACCTATATTGTCTTAGTCTTCTGGTTTTCTCCAGGACCCAGCACAGGGCAGGCAGGCAGCAAGTTATTAGTACATTAAGGGGTCCTGGAGGGCTCCTGGGGCCAATTCCCCTCGGATACCAAGGGATGAATATAATAGGTAAATATTGAGCCTCTACTATATGCAGGCATGGCTCTTCTAAACACGTAGATGATTCTTTCAATCCTCACAGTCACCCAATGAGGGAGAGGTTATACTATTCCCATTTTATAGGTAAAGAAACAGAGGCAGAGAAAGGAGACGTGATTTGCCCTATACCTCACAGCTGG
This sequence comes from Micronycteris hirsuta, assembly GCA_004026765.1. Lineage (NCBI taxonomy): Eukaryota > Metazoa > Chordata > Mammalia > Chiroptera > Phyllostomidae > Micronycteris > Micronycteris hirsuta. Next base: position 28,431 of record PVJI01018336.1, on the reverse strand, counting down.
CCAGCAGTGAAATCAGGTTCAACAGATGTTAGACTCCAGCATCCAAAGTCTGTGCCATCTCCCTTTTTAAGTCTCTATTTCAAACAGTGTCTTTATAATGACGACGTCACTGGGCAGTTTACCATATCTAGGGCTGACACCGTTAGTCAGAAGAACAGAGAACTTCTCAGAAGTTTAATATTTGTGAAAGTGGTACTATACTCATTATAACCTATTAACCCAGTGAAGGATGTTTATATGCAGCTGTGATGGAGAAAAAATGACTTCATTTTATTTTCAGTAGCTTAGCAAAATAATGCTGCCAAATAGACACTGGCCATGATAAACATTGAACATGTTTCTTTTATTCGCTAGTTTCTGTGTTTCATTTCTTCTGTCTCCCTAAACTCTCTCCATTAGTCTGTCGCCCAGTGAATGACCCATGTTCAGAATTGCTGTTTAACACTTGAGTCTCTTTTGTTCCTCCAGCCACAACAAAAAAAGCATCCAGAACATCCAGAATGCTCAACTTTTCCATGCATTCATTCATTCTTTCATTTATTATTTTTGGTTCCAGTAGTATAGCAATCAATGACATTGGGAGTGGCTTGTGGTCATTCATTCACTTTATCTGTGGAGCAAGGGGCTGTCACAGATCAAGAATTATGTTAGTAGTAGATTAAGAAGCAAGGCCAACGTCTGTTCACATTGCAAGCTCACATGTGGTTGCAGGTCAAACAGATTGACTACAGCGTTTCCACAATTGAGAAATTCTGAGTCATGAAGTGGAAAACAAGACCGTTGATGATGTGAAAACTCATGTAAGCCAAATGCTTTGTGGACTAATGAGATTTTTCAATGAAACTGTATAATCATAAAATATTACTATAAATGGGAACTGATGAAAAGCAATCATTGGTATGCAGTGTACTTTAAAAGTGGATTGGATTTCAGAAAAAGGACCATCAGCCAGCATCCCTCATTTTGCTTTGTAATTGCAATTTCTAGGCCATCTGAACAATTGTGTGACCCTTGAGAAAAGAATTAGTGATTGCAATCATACCCTCCTAATCAGGCATCTTGAAAGGAGCAATACTTGAAAATCTTCCTCACACTCAGGGCATGCCAACTGGGTTTGCAGTTTCTCTCATATATTACTGCCCTGAGTAAGTGTTTCAGGTTTGATAAGAATTGTCTCTTCTAATTAAACCAAATACAGAAGTTGAAATAGGGGAGCCCGAGATTGTCATCTGTAGACAATGGGAGCTGTCGGTTTCACTGCCGTTGCTTTACGAAGCTTGGATTCTCAAAATTAGTCCACAGTAAACACGAAAGGGTGTCAAGGTGGGGGCTTGGTTCTCTCCAACAGTTGCAAATGAAGAGGCACAGATGCCACGTGTAATTCAGTGTGAAAAGCGAATATGATATTATTCGACTGAGTTTTAGATTTATTCTTGATGGAATGGGTCTTGTTTTCCCCAGTGTAATCCTATTTTTTTGCGAGGGTATTTGTTTTTGGAATCTTATTAGATGCTATCTGGCTCTGACACACACACCGCCGCATCTTTCCCTTGTCTGCTGGTAATCAGCCGTTCCCCAGCAGAATCAGGAGAGTCATTTATATGGATCAGCACCTGTTGTTGGAAGCCGTGTTCGAAATCAGATATGGAGAAGGAATTTAAGGTACCAATGAATTATTCACTCTAAACGAAACACAGAGCTGGTTGTAATTTGTAATTTAACAGAGTGTTTTTTCTTGAAACAAGCTAGGTCTGTTAACTCCTTCCGATAAGAAAGGCCTTAAGCAACACAGAAAGCTTTTGTGTATTTCTTTGGATGGTGGCCGAGCCCATTTTGTTCATAGTTACGTCTATCAGGATGCCGACATTTTGATGTTTCTAGGTTTGATTTCTTTTAGAATTGAAGTGCATTCAACAGAAAGTGAAAATATTTTTTGTTTAAATAGTTGAACGAATTTACCGTTTCCCTGGATTAGCATTTAGCAGGTAGGCAATAACAAAAGCATTAATACCTTAACAATATAGAGTTGAAAAGAATGCCAGTAATTCAATAGCCAAAGGCTTTTGTGTATAAATGTAGATGTATTTTGTAACATGATTTTCCTTGGGTATTTGCATGATTCACAGTTCATTAATACTGGTCTGTGGTTTTTACCCTTTTCTTTTGTCCTGGAAGCATGCGTTTTATGTACCTCTTCCTAGAGGGTTCTCATTTGCTGTGGTTTGTGATTTGGAAATACAGCGCGGGAACAACTGGACTGAGACCGCCGTTCTCATTTCACTCTGGGCCTTTTTTCACATCAGTGGTCACAATGATTTTTGTAGTCACTCCGGTCAGGACTTGACTCCAACTGAAGTCTCAGGGGTGAAAAGTCAAGGGCTTATCCGTTTAGCCATCCAATTCTCCAGGTAGAACCTTGAGCGCCATTACAATTATTTTATTCTTCCTTCCCTTACCCAAGCATTGCTCTAGTTAATGTCATGTCAGAATTTCCATTATGACTCATGTTTTTCTGGGATTTAAAATGGAAATTCTTCAGGCAGAAAATGGGCACATATGGTTATCGCAGAAAAGCTGTTTCAAAGCCAATTGGAAGGTGAACTTCTGAGATTCTGCCGAGTTAAAACACTTGGCCTGTCCCCACAGCTGGAAACGGGCCTATTTATTCCCTCGGATGATGTTCATTATCAGCAACTTGAGTTAGTTTCTTGTGCCTTGATATCTGAGCTTGTCCTCTTTCCTTTGTCCAAAATGGATAGGACCAGAAGCTAGGTAAAAATAGTCCTTTTTATCTTACCTTTTATGTTTACAACTATAACTTCTTTTTGCTATGATAGAAATTTTTTCTTATGAACTAAGAATGTGCGTTAGGTTCCTGGAGAGCTCTAACGGACAGAGCAACAGCCCGTTTGCGTCAGAGCGGGCTTCGCCATACAGCCGTATCCACGTTCAACGTGGTTCAGTCTATGCTTGTCGTGGTTCCTCACAACATCACTGCAAATGCTCTATAAGAAGAGGTTGCTCATCATATGTTAAAACCATGTTTTAAGACTGCGTTCCCATAGAATCTATTTTTTCCTTTAGGTGGAAAGTTAGACTTACATTGAATAGAGTCTTAAGACAAAACAAATAATGGGTTGTGCTACTACCTGTGAAGATGACTGCTTTATGTACCTTTGCATTGAATACTAAGACTTAGAATATAAAAGCATATCTGTGAATAAGTCAGTCCATACCCAGAAAGCACGTTGTTGGCACCCAGTGCATTTTTTTAAAATGGATAAAAAGCCAGTTTGACCATCAGCATTTCGAGGTACGAGCACCCAAGAAGCACCTGTTTTATGACTCTGCTGGGCATTGACTCTCTTAATTCCATGGTGACTTGATATTGACTGCCAAAATGATATATATACCTAATATGTTCTCACTAGCCCGCCTTATGTTTGTTTTGAAAAACAGTACAATTCAAGAGGGAGACAATTATGTGAAAAGCATTTATTAATGAATCGGATAATGTACAATAGAAGAGCTGGCTAAGCGTTTCTGAAATGAAAGACTATTGTTTACTGAAAGATTCTACTCTTCTTTTACTGGCTTCAGTTATTCCTAAGTTGACAAATTGTGATCAATACTGTGTTATTGGTCTGATAATTAACCAATGATGGCCTGTCTCTATGAATAGTAAATGCTGAGCACTAATTAACATTTGTTTTGATTATTTGGTATTTAGTTGTCAAAGACCGGTACTTTAACGGCATTGCACATTAAAAGGGGCTTTTTCATTGTAGCTTTTGATTGTTATCAAAATAACCACTTCATGTGTGTTTGTGTGTGTGATGCCTGAGTTCCATTACTGCCCACTGTAAACCACTGCAGTAGTTTGAGGACTTATCTGAAAGCCTTAAGTATTTCAAATAAATCTCATCTATGACCTCCCAGCTTCCAAGGAGAGAGAAGGTATCAGTACTTGTAGCCAAACAAAAATGGAGGTTTGGCTGCTTGTTGGCACAAAAGCCCAACTCTTGAGGCAGATACTGGTGCAAAAGAAAAGAGGTTTTATTCAGGTGCTGCATGGTCTGGGAGAATGGCGGACTCCTGTCTCAAAGCCCATCACCTCTTTCTGCCATGAAAAATGTCCAACCATGCTCAGCAAGCTGATACAAAAGCCAGTGTCCAGAGTTCCTGCTCCATTTCAAAGCATAGTCCTTTGGAGCCTGCAGGTGGAGCCGGCTAAGTGTTCTTAGTCCCTTCCAGGTAGCTTAGCTTGTTCCCAGCTGCTGCTCATCTCAGGCTCCTCCTGGAGCTTTGGAGCCTGCACAGCCATGGGTCACATGGCTGCTAGGGCCATGAGGTTGCACACGTCTGGGAGAGAGTGCATAGATGCACTGGCAAGTGCATTACCAGGTGGGCAAGAGATTGAGAGAGAGAGACTCCCTCTTGGAAGCCATGGGTCACGTGGCTACTAAGGCCACGTGGCCTGTGGAGAGAAGAGCTAAGTGTACCAGGTGAGTGCAGGTCTTGAGCAAGAGTGGTAGCAAGCTTCTTTGTTCCCCCGGAATTTCATTAGCTTGGAGTGCTTTCTCAAAATGACCAATCAACGTCCCAAACTTTTGTGTGCTTTGGATGCTGCCGCCTCCCAACAACCCCTTCTTTCCCCAGGTTAGACTGACAGGCCACTTTGGTCCAGCACCTCCCCCTGTGCCATTTTAACTTCTGTGGCACATATGTCTGCCTTCCCATGGTCCCCCCACCCCAATCTGGTACCAGAAGAGGACAAAGGGCTTTTTTTCTCTATGCAGTTATCTTGCTAGCTTTTCACATGCTTGAGCCCCATCCATTGGTATTTCTAGCTTTCTATGTACTCAGTGTAAAAACTGTCCCCTGCCACCATCTTGGCCAATGATGGAGGCTCCCTGGCTCTCTGATTGCCTGTTTTATGATAATATAGTGAAGGTAGAGATGGTGAGACTCCTGAACAGGAAAGAGAAGTGCTAAATATGGTGGATTAAATTATCACTGAGTGAACTAAGAATTAAGGAGTAGTAAAAAGTTTTAAAAGTTTCTCAAGTTTTATAATTTATTTTGTAATTTTCAAAATAAGTCTACTTATTCTTTTCCATTTAAAGGCTGTGCACTGGGGTTTCACGGTGAGCAGTTACCCGTAGAGATGCCTATTGGGTCATCATTGTGGAATGTGGTTTTCCTGGAAAGACCAGGAAGTTGAGTTTTCTTTTAGTCTGAAACTTTCTCTTCTGTTTTTATATATTCAGAGGAGTGCTACAGTTATGTGGAAAGAGTATGTACTATGGATTTAGACTTGGCTTTAAACTCTGGCTTCAAAACCTACTCCCTAGCAATACAACCTTGGGCATCATTTTGGGATCTATAAAATGTGACCACTGCTCTCTGTCTAGATGTGAGGAATAAGTGAGGTCATGTATGCTAAGGTGTGTGTTAGTCTGGGTTCTCCAGAGAAAGGAACCAATCAGAGATTTTACACACACACACACACACACACACACATTATCTATCTATCTATCTATCTATCTATCTATCTATCTATCTATCTATCTATCGAGAGAGACTTATTATAAGAAATTGACTCACAGAGTTATGGGGCTGAGAAGTTCCAAGGTCCATGGTTAGCAAGCTGAAGATCAAGGAGAACTGATGGTATAGTTCTAGTCTGAGTCCACAGACCTGGGAAGCAAGAGAACAGTTCATGTAAGCTCCAATCCAAGTCCAAGTCTGAGATCAGGTGAGGACTGAAGTCTGAAGTTGAAGACAGTCAGGCAGAAGATAAATTCTGTCTTGCTCATCTTCCTTATTCTCTTTAGGCCTTCAACAGATTAGATGAGGCCCACCCACATTGAGGGAGAGCAAACTGCTTTACTGAATCTACCAATTCAGATAATAATCTTATCCAGAAACCCTCACAGACTCATACAGAACAACGTTTAACCAAATATCTGGGTGCCTTGTGGCCCTATCAAGTAGATACATAAAATTACCCATGACAAGGTCCTATGATCCTACCTGGCACACAGTTGAGAGAAGGGGCTCTGGAGGCATACTGCATCCCTGCAAATCCCGGTGTCGCCAGCCTGCAGCACTGTGACATCAGGCAAGTTATGTAACGTTTGAGTGTGTCGGTTTTCTCATCACTAAAGTGAGATATTGTTACCAATCCTATGCAGCATTGTTTTACAGACTGATGAGGAGACACATGGAAGGTACATAGAACACTGCCTGGCATTTAGTCTGTGGTATGTCTTTCCTGTTATTAGAATGATACTTATAATAAGTCTAAATAAATAATAACCATTTTATATTCTTTAGGTCAATCATTTAAGATCTTGATTAAAATTTTACCACAAAATTACCTCCTTAACTTGACCTGAAATGCTTGAAATGTCATAAATGAGGGGGACAGTCTCATTTTCTATAATGATAGATAATTTGTACAATTTACATTCATTGTACAAGTAGCATGTGCAGTGTAACTCAGAAGGGTTAATACATGGGCATACAAGGTCAGAGGGAAACACGGGATTAACACATGTGTGTTTTAATTATCGACATACCCTTTCTTGACAGTGTACTTTGATGGGCTTGGGCATTGAACGTGATAGATCACAAGGCTGTTTCAGGGAGAGGGATGGCATTTTTCACATTATGACGAAGGGAAACCTAAAAATATTATAGTAAAAAACTAACCTTTAAGCCTGTAGCTTAGCATTTAGTCTAAAAAATTAGATTTCTCTTTTGTCTCATTCTTCCTCTTTCCCCCATCATGTCCCAGTTGAAGGTACAAATTTTAGTCTGGCGCCTATTCTTAAACTCATTGATACTGTTAATGACTAATACCAGATGTGTTTGGTACTGTTTATATTTATTCATAGTAACTAAAAAATCCTATTTGGGTTTTGAATTCTTCTCTATGAAAGTGGTATTGTTATAAAAAATAAAAAGACAAATAAATATTTTAGTAAAGATAAAAAAGAAAAGGTTGGTTTGTAGTTAGGTTAACTTTGGAATCCATGTGTTTTATATAGCATGCAGTGCTACATTGGTTAGTACATATGACTATATAATATATGTTACATGTAATAAATACATGCACACTTTCTTTCCGTCGGGGGCTTTTACCCTTGACAGCATGTCCCTCCCAGCCCTGGGCAGGCTGGACTTTCCGTTTCCCCCTTCATTGCGCTTTTCCAGTAGGATTTCCCTGGGCAACACTTAATTAAACTTCATTTTCTCTTTTTATGCTCCAGGTATTATTATGCCACTCCCTTCAGGAAGTAATTTGCGTGCTGTTTCTTGGGGCTGGGCATTTAATCAAGCCGACCCCACGCCGCAGCCAGACAGCTGTAATGAGAAGTACTGCCTCCTCGTCAGAGCGCACTCTGGCCTCCGCTGTGTGTTGTTCGGCCGGAGCACTACAGGCAGTGTTTGCCTTATGACGCATCTAAATAAAAGCAGCTTCTCCTTTGAGGACAGTGCTGAATTTAAGTTACTTGTTTTCATAAATGTCTGAAGTTATAAAATGAGAGTAACCCTGGAAAGATGGTTTAAAGTACACAAGATAGAGGTTTGGAAAGGAAATTGGATACACTGCGGCTAGAGCTGGGCCGGTTTGCCCCTCAGCTGAAATAGAATAGGGAGAATGAACAACTGAAATTCCCCAGCCAACCTTTCCCATATTGTGTGTTTACATCAGGGATGTCAAACTCATTTTCGCTGGGGGCCACATCAGCCTTGCAGTTGCCTGCAAAGGGCCGAATGTAACTTTAGGACTGTGTAAATGTAACTTCTCCTTAACTAGGGGCAAGGAGTTTGATGCTGCCGCCGGGTAGAAACAAGGTGCCGGGCTGGAAAAAACAAGGTGGAGGGCTGGATTGTGTTTGCCAGCTGTGGTTTACATGTAGGTAATTCAAATTTTACCTATATTCCATGTGTGCATATGAACATGTGGTTATGTTTTATACACAAGCCAGGACACTGGTTATTTGCTAATACAATCTCCAGAAGAAATATATATATAGAGAGAGAGAAAGAAATGGTATAAGTTAAGGAACCTGGAGGAGGAGAGGATATGATATAATAATAATGGCAGCTCACAACTTACGGGAGTTCATTAAGTGATTAGTATTCTCAACACTTTACATATATTAAGAGGTAGTTTATATATAGTTCATAACTATAGTTACAAACATTTTCATAACAGGATGGAATAGTGTCCATAATGGTCTGAAAAATACATCCGAACCTTTACTTGCAGGCTTTACAAACCCCACGTCCACCAGGTTCAAACAAGGTCATCAGGCATTGACCCAGCCCTGGACAAAAACCCTAACCTGAGTTCGGGCACTGCCCAGCCCTCCTGGTTACGGCAGGTTGCCCTGAGTTGGTACTACCTTCGATTTTGAAGGAGAAGCCATTTATCAGGACATTTGTATGTGAAATCCCTGGATTTTAAATTTCTGGGAAATATTCAATAATTCAAAATCTTTTATGTTACATGCTCTGAAAGGCAGACCACACCCACTCACCCACGGGCCCGACTCAGCCTGTGGGCCAGCTGCTGTTTAAGCCTCCGGAGAGTTACTAACTCAGGACCAGGCCCAGGAAAAAGCGGCCTGGGACGACCCGAGGTCCGCAGGCCTTCCTTCAGCAGAGGCCTGACTGTTTCAGAGAGCTCCCTGTCCGTGAGAAGTGTCTGGGGGTAAAGCATCCTAATAGTTCAAACACACTGCCCTTTGCACACAGCAGGAAAGAGCTTCCTGTCCGCTTTCCTCACACCTGGTCAGACAGGCGTGAATCCAAAATGTCAGTGATGCTGCTCTACTCAAAACGTAGGTCCTAGTTTCATTTATTTTTTTTTTTTTTGCCACAAAATATTCAAAGAGCAACTGATTTAGTATACTACACATAGTATATCAGTTCCTTTGGCCAATGGATAGAGAATTTTAGGAATGTCATTCTTCCTAGAAGTAGGAAGAAACAGATGATTTACTAAACAAATAGGTGGGGAGTCCCTTTGAATAAGCAATTATTTACATCAGTTTGTTATTTCCATTCTTCTAGATGTAAATGTTAAGTTATTTGCATTATTTTAAATTATTTACTTATAATATCTATCATTTATATTAGTTAAAATTACATTGCATTATTATCTGCTTTATTTTAAGTTAATCTGTTGCTTTTCATGCACATCACTACCTCTTTAAAACAAGTAATTGCTAGATCAGATGGTTCTGTCCAGAGATGTAAATAAACAAAAAACTAGGTGATTTCTATTTCTACCCAAATATCTGAGGGGGAGGCCTACACAGGGGTATTTTGGGAAAGGGTCTCATGTGATATTAAAAGTGCCTTTCTGAAGATAACATTAGACCAAATGAGATTTAGGTAGCATTTGAATTGATTTCCCATTACTTTTCATGATTTATCTTGGATCTGAATTCCACTGGAATTTACCATCCTATGGGGTTCAGATGTAGGGAGATGTTTCATTTTAGGTAGAGCCCTGCATTCCTCTCTCCTTGTCGTTAAGATGTGTGCCTCCACTCCTCGCACTGTGGAGGAATCAGCTCACCTCTCGGATGCCAAAGTTAAATATCCACCCTCAGCCCACTGCTACTCCGCTGTCTCCTCTGGAATGTAAACCTAGCTCCAGAATGTTTTATCCGATGTGCAGATGAAAGCAGAAGGAGCCAGGTGATTCTTAAAGTGCTCATTGTTCTAAACATTTAGTTGATTTCTTTTTACCAAAGAAGAAAAATTTTTAAATAAGTGAGTAAGGTCAAACGAACTGCTGAAAGAGTTGGTGACCTGTCTGTATAGGGATTTTAGCCTTGATTGGCGTGGCTTTGTATTGTTAGGCCAATCCTCTGTCTTCATGTTTCCCAGTTCGCTCTCACAACAGTTGAGATTACTGTGAGAAACCTGACCTTACCTTAAATAAACTCATGGCCTGGGTTTTAAAATCGACCGTGTTAAGTGTGTTGTTGAGTTTGCCGATTGGGAGATTTGCTTCTGCAGGTAGACATTCACACATTCATCATGCAATCATATCACTGGTATTCTGTCTCAGATTCTTCTTAAAGGGAATTATAAGTTGAATCGAAGTCCTGATTTTATAATAAGACAATAGACATGAGACCTAGAGGCAAAGAGATGGAACCATGACCAGAGGTTTGAGAAACTCAGGGTGGGCACTCCAGGGAAAACTTGTTGTTCTGCTGGGCAGACATTCTGCAGCACCCCTGGTGGATGGGGCCGCCTCCTTTCTGAAGCTGGTGACCTATGACACGTCTTTGGACCGGCCACCCCCTCACAGTATATTTGCATTCTCTGCTCCCCAGGAGGTTTTGACGAAAATACCTCACAAGCTTTTGACTGGATAATCTTTCAAAATTAACTTGAGTTTCACATTTGAGTGCAGGGGTCTAAGACTTTCTATAAATTGTCCAATAACTTCAGTGTGTACCATGTTGATTTTATTAGTACCAGTGTAGTTCGAATTGTTGAAATGTATCTATTTTCAAAATACATCAGATGAGTGTTAACATAGAAAGGCAAACAGAAATGGCACTTTTCTTTGGATGATGGTTTTAAATGACTTGTGTTTGTGTTGTTAGTAATAAAGATTATGTGTTATTGGCATAGAACCCATGGACCTCTTGGGGTCTGGACAACACATAGCATTGATTATAACTGCAAAGAAGGGAAAACGATTGAGTAAGAACCTTGACTATGTAGAAAAAATGATATTTGTTAGAGTACCAACCTGAAGTCAGTGCTTTACCACAAACGTGATTCCTTTGTGCATGCGTATGCGTGTGTCTTTGCTTCTTTCTGTCTCTGTTCTTTTAGCTTTTCAAAGCTCATCACTTTGGCAGTTCTGGGACTAGGTCTAAATGTGTTTAGCTTCCTCAAAGCTAGATCCTACACACATCTGTTTCCAGCGCACGTATGTGTATGTTATAAGACAAAGAAATGACTTTCCGATCCTAGTTTGCAACTTATGCTCAACATGCAAAGTCTGACGACAGAGTTTGAGATGCATAAGACTTAAGAGTCTGGTGAGTGACTATGGCCCTTTTGTTTAATAGTTGCCCTTTAAAAGAGAAATGTGTGATTATATGGGCAACAAATGCAGTAACACAATTGTAATAGTATTATGAAGCATGTGTGGGTTGGGTTTTTTTTTTTTGGACTGTGCGGTCTTCCACCCTGTCCATTCCAGAGCAAGTTCACATGTGTGAGCATGTGCACGAGCTTCCTTTCCTCTGAGTGCACCGGAAGTTTCTGTTATGAGCCACCAGATCATGCTAGGTGTTTATTTTCAATTGTTGACATGAAATGGTTCAGTCACATATAACTAATAATAATTTTTATATGAGGAGCTTGTTTTAAGGAAACTATACCGGGACTTCTCTTGTATGATATACTTACCATGAAATTTCTATGATATATAAAATTATTGTCAAATGAAAACCAAAAAATCATACCAGGAAAGGATTTGATTCCTTATTTTAGAGCTAGAATGGGTTTTGACTTCCCTTCATTCTTATTTCTCTGAGAAAGCATTTAGACTGACTATATTTTTTCATTGATTGACTTTAAAGAAAACCTTTTGCCTGTCCTGTTTACATGGGGGAAGACTGAACACTCTTTCTGATAGGAGTTGATGAAGTGATGAAGTTAGACAGTTGGTGACCAGAATGTAGCAAAGGCTTCTTCTTTTTTTTAGATTTTATTTATTTATTTTTAGAGAGAGGGGGAGGGAGGGAGACAGAGAGGAAGAGAAACAGCAATGTATGGTTGCTTCTCACATGGCCCTCACTGGGGACCTGGCTCGCAACCCAGGCATGTGCCCTTACTGGGAATCGAACCGGGACCCTTTGGTTCCCAGCCCATGCTCAATCCACTGAGCTACACCAGCCAGGGCAAAGGCTTCTAAAAGATCAGGATGATGAGGTTTCTTTGTGAATGCCTTTGCAGGTTTTTTTAAAGGATAGGTAAGGTACTAAATTTTATTTTTCCTTTCCAAGATAACATTTGGTTCTTTTTATGATTTAAAAAAAAGTGGAAGTAGAAAAATATCAGTTTGACCAGTTTGATTTGCATTAAGTAGAGGATATCACTTTGTGCTCTGTTTTGGAAATGCATTTGAAATAAATCTTAAAATGTAAAGAGACAAGAAAACTATTCTTCTCTACGTTGCTATATGACTGTAAAAGTAAATTTAAAGGGAGTTGGGAAGAGCACCGTATGTCCCATTATCTTGACAATCAATCAATTACCAAAGCAGTCTGAACACACGCTTCAATTTATTAGAGATAATTGTTCTGGGAATGCTAACACCCAAGCTCAATAAGATAAATAATGTTTATACCTGAATTTGGGGTTACAGTTTAGATTTAATCCAGTGTACTTAACTTATTTCTCAACTAGTCACATCTAAAATATTGTTTTTATTAAATATATTATATAGAAATTTTGTCTTCTGAAATTTAGTAATTTTGTCTCTGTAAATGCATGCAGTTTTAATTGACATTGATTGCCTTTTATCTTTTGACTATTTTAACACAATATTTTATGCACTTTTAGCGGATGCCAATTGATGTCTCTTTAATTAACCCAACCTGCAATTGGGCATTCAACAGTTGTGACTCAAAATCTCAACTCAGGAACTATCTGTTGATTCATAAGTAATATTTATGTTTTATTAGTTAAGAAAATCTACCCAAAGCTTTGGGACTTAACTGAAGCTACATAGTGCTTTTCTGACTGGTGTGTTTTATCATAAGGTGACATTTTATAATGAGAGATTTCACAGTTACTCTTGAAACGGCTCTCTGGATAGGATGCATGTTTGGTGTTTAGTAAATGCTCACTGTGTATCAAGAACTCAGAGGTAAGGGCCCTCCTCACAGGCACACAACTAATACATGAGTTAGTCAGAATGAAGGTCCAGGTCCAACGCCTTTTCAGCTGTGCCAGACTGGCTATGAAAAATGCTTAGAGTAAATGATACTTTCGATTCCTTCAACTTTACTGGGTAAATAGAGCTCTTTACCTGTTTACTAGCTGTATGACCTTAGGCAAATTTCTTAACTTCTCTGAACCTTAATAGATATCTCATCTGTTAAAAGAGGATAATAACATGATTATGGTAATTTAATGAACTAATATTTTTGAGGGAATTGAAATAGTACTGACACATAGTAAGTACTATGTAAGTATTTAAGTATAATTATATTAAGATACATAAGTATTTTTCAGGCATATTTTTTATACAGCTGACAAAAGTTAATGTCAAATTATGACAAGCAGAAAATTATCCTTGAGATGGAAAGAGGAATGCAGGATTGCTTATACTAAGAAGTGATTTTTTTTCAAAATAATTCATAGGATTCTGTAGGAAACTGTATTAACAGAAACAAAATGATTCAATTTCAAGGTAAAACACAGTAAAGCTATAGATTAAAAGAGTCTAAGAGACATAGGAATCACACAGTAAGGACCTTAATTTGATTCTAATCCAACTAAACTCTACAGAAAGTTATAAGGCAGTAGAGAACAAAAAGCATCAATTGTATATTCGATAATATTAAGGAATTATTATTAAAATTTTAAGTGTGATAATGGGTTTCTGTTTTTTTGTTTTGTTTTTATAAAAGAGTCTCTGTCATTTGGAGATAATATACAAATACAAGTGAAATTTACAGATGCCTGGAATTTAATTCGAAGTAATTGTGTGTATGTGCAGAAATATAGATGAGATAAGATCATTCGAGAGTTGTAAATATTGAAACCTGGAGATAGCTTCAATAAAGTTCATTATACTATTCTTCCTTATATAGATGTTTTAAATTTTCCATAATAAAAATTGTTTTTAGATTTTATATATTTATTTTGGGAGGGAGAAAGAAAGAGAGGGAGAGAAACATCCATGTGTGAGAGAAACATTGATCAGTTGGCTCTCATAGGCACCCCGGCCAGGGAGTGGGCCCACAACCCAGGCATGTGCCCCGACTAGGAATCGAACCAGCGACCTTTCACTTTGTGGCACAATACTCAACCAACCGAGCCATGCTGGTCAGGGCAACACAAATATTTTTGGAAAGGGAAAAAAAAAGTCTTTGTGGAAAAAACATTTTCAGAGTTATACAGTTAGTAATAGCATCTGAGATGTACTGAATGCTTTAGATAAATTATACTATTTAATCTTTAAGGCAGCTATATGAGGCAGGTCCAATTCTTATACCCATCGAATAGATAATAATGTGGGCTAGGTCTGTGCTCTGAACCAGGCTGTCCTCCTGAGGAGATAAATGCATAAATCAAACGAATCCCTCCAGAAAATTGTGGTCCAGAGTGGGTGAGCCAGGTAAGTACCACCCTTACAAATGCGATTTAGCCAGGGGCTCACTGTCCAGGTGTACTACATGTTGACAACATTCACGTTGAGTGTCTCGTGACTTGGAAGAGTAGGTCAGGCACAGTGAAAAACTGATATACTAGCCTTGTGCATTTGGGCAAGTACTCTCATTACAGGACCTTCAATTTCCTCTCCTATAAAAATGACTATTTGAGTACCTATTTCATTGGGGTTTTGTGATGATGAGTGATTTAAAACTGTGAGATCCTCAAAGGGATCAGACAAAAAAGTATGCTCGTCCTTGTCTTCTCACGTCTCAGCCCAGAATCATTGCTTAGAAATATGTCCTTCCTGGTTGCCTTCCGGCCTTATGCCTCACGCTCTCCTTTTCCAAGTTTGGAGACAAATTAGGAGTGGTCTCCTGGGCCACCCAGATTCTCTCAGACCTCAGCTTTCTCCATTCAGAGGATGGCTGTGGTGAATGAGTAAAACAGTGTGGGTAAAATCATCTATAACATCTTTGCTCTATTGTTTGCTGGTTACACACACATGCTAAATTATTTCTAAAGCCTTCAGTGGTTCAAGTTATGGAGTTTTGTGGTATTCATTTTCCATTTTGTTTTTGTGTACTTTGCCAAGTAATCTTTAGTTTGCAAGTCCTAAAACAATAAAGGTTAAAGTGGAAGTCCAAGATAAGAATGCAATATGAAAGAAGCCACAAGTTTAGTCAATTGAGGTCAAGGATATTGAAAGAGCCAGTAGGCTCTCTTTAAGAAAATGTGATGGAAGATATCAGGAGGCTTCTAGTGAACCAAAAGTGGCAAAGGTGGATTTCAGAAACTAGGATTAGATACTGAATATTCACAGTGGTAACCTGGAATTGAGGACTAGCGTATTGCATTAAACATCTAGAACATAAAATGGGGATAAGTAGGAAGCATGGAGTCACCAAGAATAATGCATCCAAAATTAGGGTCATGTCCTTTATTATGGGTTACCAGAATAGGTCATGGTGCTGTGACCCATGTGACCCTATTAGGACTTCAGTGGTTCATGTATAATAATATACACTCTTCAACTGATCCATTTGTAAAACGTATAGTAACATCCACAACCTACTGGGTATCACGCCCAAGGAAAGGTCTGCTCTGCTCTGGGTACCGATGATTAGAAGGATGCTGACACTGAAGATGATGTGAAGTCTGGAAATTATAATTTATGAAGGAGTTGAATGGGTCAGGATGTTTAGCTTGAAGAAGAGAATCCTGGTAGAATAAATGAGCACCGTCTTACAACATCTGAGTAGGGGGAGAAGGAGAAAAGAGGAGTGTCCTGATCTGCAATTTTAGGGAAGTGCTACCAAGGGACTATGTTACCGTGGTATATCTCGTGGCAGCAGTGAACAGCATGGCTGGGAGCTCTGTAAGACTAAAGTCCACGGCGGTCCAGGCCACAGGTGGCAGAGGCTCACCCTGAAGGACTGACCAGGCACATGTGGAGGAGGGGGAGGGGATAAAGGCAATGGGATCGCCGACCAATTAATTTTGGAAGCTGGGGTGTGGGGATATTCAGTTTTTATTTCACCTAATCGAATATGATCTTTTTTCTAAATCTTGATTTCTAGCATTCCAGTGGCATTTTTGCCTTGTATTATGATGATATTTTCATCTCTATTTATAAGGCATTTAAAGATGGAGACCCTGCATTATCCATCCCTGTGTTTCTATAGCTACTGAGTTGGTTGTAAGTATTGATTTAATTGAATCCTTTGTAAAACAACATTACTGTAGCTTAATGCATTACCTAAAAATGTTAACTCTGGCAGCATGTAGTTTTCATTATTTTTGTCATTGGTATTATTACTCTCTTAAATTTTTCTAAGACCACTTTCAGTTATTTTCAAATAGCCATTATATTTTTAAAAATATAGTTTTTTTTTAAGAAAGCACAAATCAAAGGAGAAATGCTTGGATTTTGGAAAATATTTCTCTCTGTAGGAAAAATTCTGGCCTCTTCCAACTTAATCACAACAGATGAGTTTGTTCTTCATATCCACAGGGCAAAAGCTCTGTCCTTTTAATGCCTAATCATCAGGTTGAAGTTTCTCACCAGCTCAGTTGCATTTAGCCAAGTAATTATTGAGGAGTATTATATTCTCAGCACAGTAAGTATTCAAAAAAGTGCAGATTTATCCCAATTACTAAGTCTGGTTATGAGAAGTCTTTGAAATGGAGTTCCCCACGTGATGAGGGAAAAGGCGTTCGTTACTCAAGACCCGTCTCCTTGCACATGCGTGGTTGAAGAGGTCGATGGGGTGCATCTATTGTTCAACAGCACACGTGGTTTGGGTTAGAACCAGATTCTACTACTGACAAGCTCTATGACCTTGTGAAAATAAGGGGAACTCTTTCCATTACCTCAACTGCACAATGGAAATAGTAATAGAGAATGGCTGACCACCCTCCTTCATGCCTTTGCTCTCTCTCCTGGTTTGACAGTGCAGTCATCACTTGTTTGACTTGCAAAGAAGAAAAGGTAGATGAAAAAGGGAGGGAAGACAGGAAAAAGAGGGGGAAGAGATGACAGATGTTATTTTGCTGCTTTTCATCTCTATCAGGATATGAAGCTCATGGGGCATTGATAGACATGATTCCCTGGAGAAACAAATCCAGAGTTTGTACAAACAGCCACTGCTTCATTATTATAAATTTCACCTCTGAGATGTTCAGCCAGGGATATGACCAACCTGGATGGCCCAGGTAATCAGTAGCTGGATCTGGCAGTACAATTAAGTCAATGGATGGCTACTAAGCTACTCTCCACTTATTGACTGTTGTTGATTTAAAGGCTAAGAGTATTCTGTCTGTCTCAGCTGCATTTTAGTTAATGACATTTAATGATATTTTCATGCTAATAACCTCAACTTGCTGACATCTGGAGATACATCTCTTTGACCTCTAAATTATAACTTCCTTGGATAACCAAGTTTCTGATAGCAAATTATGTCTGTTAGTGAATACTTTGTATTAATAGAAAATACTATAAATGTGTGTGGGATCTGATTGGGGATGAAGAATCATGACATATTATGCTTTTAGTTAAATGAATAAATGAGTTTATATTAAACTGCCTAATTTAATAGGAGAGGTATAAAGTGTATGATAGCCACAAATGACGAAGAAGCCAGAGACACCCCAAATTGTATTAAAAGGAATATATTGACCCTGAACAATAAAAGGTGGAAAAGAGTTACAAGAGTTATTTTTATGATGCTCATAACCACTTGCCATGTTAAAAAATTATAATCCCCTAAAATAGGAAAGTGATTTTTCTGTTTCATTACTAAACTAGTGTATGTGCACATGTGTGTAGATGTATATATACAACAGCAATTAAATCAGAGTTTTATTACCTAAAATTTCCTATTGTCATCATTGTACAAATTATTGTCATTCAGTCTTTTGATACATTTTTTAAAATTTCCTGTTTCTTATTCTTGATCCGCTCATCACACTTCACATTTCTCACTAGATAGAAACGGTTCCAATATATGGTATAAAATAAAATATCCCAAGGCTATTGGCACATATGGGTTCCTTCCTGTGGGAGGAGACAGACATTTGTATTTGGCTTATTCTGTTTGAGATGCTACAACAAAATATCACACACTGTGTGTGGCTTATAAACAACACAAATCTGTTTCTCACAGCTCTGGATGCTGAGAAGTCCAAGGTCAAGGTGCCAGCAGATTCTTCAGTGTCTGGTGAGGACCTGCTTCCTACTTCATAGCTGGCATTTTTTCCTTGGGTCCTCACATGGAGAGAAGGAGTAAGGGATATTTCTGGGGTCTCTGTTGTAAGAGTACTCATTCCATGCATGAGGGCTCCACCCCCAGGGGGGCCTAATCACTTCCCAAAGGCCTCACCTCCTAATATCCTTACCTTGGGGGCTAGGATTTCAGCAAATGAATTAGGAGGGAACAGAACTATTTAGCAGTAGTCCACAGAATTATTAGAAAACACAGTCTCTACTTGTTTAAAGCTTACATTTGAACATATTGAAGAGTAGGTTCTTTCTCTTAAGCAAAGCAATTCCTTGTTAGATCTCAAGGTGATGGTAGGCCTTGCACGTGTATGCATAGACCGCACATGCAACCTGCTTTAAATGACAGATTGATTCAGAATGTTCATCTTTGTTAACTCAATGCAAATACTAGACAGAATTTCTTCAGAACTATGTATTTTATTTATTGGCTCCATATTTTCAGTCTGGATTGTTATATTATCAGTATGGCTTTGTAATTCCTCCCTCTCTCCCTTCTTCCCTTCCCTCCCTTTTTATTCCAGTGATATCCATCTCCTGGCTTCTTTCCTCCCTCAGAGTAAAATTGCATGAACTACTTCTCTGACTTCATCTACGGTTAGCTTTCCTCTTGTTCACTTGGCTTCAGACCAGGTTCTTAATTTTGGTGAGGTCACCATAGCAGGGAAGGGGAGTTGTTAATGCACAGATGGCTGAACCCCATTTCACCGTGCTCAGCCCCACTTTACGATGAAGTTCTGAGAACTTGCATTTCTGACAAAGGGTCAGGTGGTGCTGCTGCTGTTGCTGCTGAGCAGGAGGCACCTCCCTGCTCCAATCATGGACCTCCTTCGTGTTTCAAGAACATAACAGGCTTGTTGCCATCTCAGGGCCTTTGCACCTGCTGTTTCCTCTGCTTAGAAAGCTGGTTACCTGATGTCCTTCATGTATTGCTTTTTTTTTAAAGATTTTATTTATTTATTTTTAGAGAAAGGAAGCACAGGAGAAACAGATACATCGGTCGTTTGCCTCTTACACGCCCCAAACCAGGGATCTGGCCCACAACCCAGGCATGCGTCCTGACTGGGTATCAAAACAGCGACCTTTTGGTTAATAGGATGACACTCAATCCACTGAGCTGCACCAGTCAGGGCTGTATTTTCTTACATGTTGTTCTCTCATGTGAACTTCTCTGACCACTTGATTTGAAATTTCAACTCTCTCTTTTTCCACGATACTCCCTGCTTTATTTTTTCCCACTTATCTTTCACCCATTTAACAGGTTATATTCTATACTTAGAGTGGTGATTTCTCCATGGGTCTTCCTACTAGAACATAAGCACCGAAAATATATGTTTTTATTTGATTCATGTGTTTCCTATTGTATCATTAGCACTGGGAATGGTTTCTGATACTAGTAAATCTCAGCAAATATATTCTTGCTGAATGAATGAATTGTCGAGATTTACTAAGAGTTTATAACAGGGTCCCAAAAGAATTATTGAAACCACCAAAAATTGGTACAGTCAGTGATGGTTATAATTAATGCATGCTGAAGGCTCACAACCTTCAAGGAGGCGAGAGAAATTCTTTGATTTTTAGGAACTTATATCTTGAAAGAGATGAGATTATTAACCTCCGCAAAGAAACTGATCAAACCAGATGCCAGGACACGTGACTGAGGCTGGCTCCATACCACATGCAAATGAAGTGAGGTCCCTGCAGGGGAGGAGCTAACTCTCCACTCTCCAAGGACTTTCTATTTTTCTTTCTCTTTTGATTAAACGATAATACTTTTAAGAATGTTTATTTTTTCCAGAAAAGATCTGAGTTGACTCACAGAAAACATAAATAAATATAATAAATAGAAGAGAGAACAAATAATTTTATTAAAATTTGGTAAAGTAATAGATAAATAATAATAAATACTAATAGAAACTGTCATCACATTTAATTGGTTAATTGATATTAATTAATTGATATTAAGTATCAATTGACTAGATTTTGCTGTAGCCTTTTATTGTAACTTTAAAACTAGTTATATCCTTGTCTCTGTGTTATAATTTTTGGATATAGTAGCGTAAAATATATTTGTAGTGCAAAGATATATCTCTGCATTAACCCTTATATTTCTGTGGTCAAACTGAGGCCATAAGCACCTCATTGATAAAGTCTAAAATTAAAATCTTCTCAGGCATGCCCTTTGAGTAAATGCGAAATCTAATTCTTGTCAACTCTAACTTTAAAAAAAACCAGACTGGTGCCTTAATAAGAAACACAAACAAGAATGAGCTACTCAGCCTGAAATAATGCACTTATGTTTCATTGTGATATCCGTTCTTCATCTTTCTTAAGCATTTTTAAATTCCTGAGTTTAAGCCTAATAATAGACATTTTCTTCCATGATTTATGTATTTATGAAATTTTCAACATATTGTCATAATGGGAATTTTTGGAAAGCAGAAAGAAATGTTAATTATTCCATCATCATTTGCAGTAATCTCTTTCAAACCCTTTTCTGAAACTGATAGAGATATTTTTTAAGGCTTGCAAGTAATAATTATAGTTTTGAAAAAAATGACAGCTTGTGTGTGCTAACTGGGCACTGTGTACTTTTATTGGAAACATGCAAATTAGGACTCATAGAGGGCTGCATAATAATAGCTGCTAATTATGTCATACTTCCCTGAAATTGTATCATATTTACATATACTGGCACTGAGGATGACACCATAGAGGCCGATCTTCTGCTGACCCACTGTGGCGTCTGACCTCATGACAGGCTCAGTTAGGGCAGGAGTGAACACAGGAAACTGTGCCAGTTAGAGGAGACCTCAGCACTTAAGCATTTCCTAAAAGAAATATGGTAAGAGGCTATTTGAATCACGCTGGAATTTGTTCAGAATCCAGATTTCTGCTTTTACAGCTACTTACTATATACTTAAGGAGTTCTCAGACAATTGGAAGCAATTTGTGGGTTAGTGCATTTGCTTTTGCCTTTCTGCCCAATAACAGTAAACTGTCAGAATATAACAGAATTAGAATGTGAGGCTTGTTTCAGTTGATTTTACAGGGAGTATGACCGATTTACTTTGAAAAAGAAACATAAGAGTCAATGCATTCACTTAAACGTTAACACTGTTATCAGTGTTGATTCCAACATTCAGAAAGTCAGTGCTTCTCTTCTTTGCTGCAGCTTGATTTAAACATGCACGCACGGCAAAGTGTGGTATTCATTGGCAGGCAGGCCCTGGCAGGGAGGAAAGGAATTTATCTGGACCTATCACAGTGCTTATCACATCAAAGGTATTTGTTGAATGGGAAGTCACAGCACACACATACACACACACACACATGTCCCTCTATCTAATTATAGCTGCTTTTCTCTCATTAGTACAGTACTCTTGATATTCAAGAGTATGGCTAAGGAGTACAAAAGCAATCTTTGGCATAAAAGCAAGTATATTTATGTATATATGAGACTATATATATGAATAGATATGACAATATTTGTATGAATATATATAACAGCCACAGTCACAGATACTCTAAACTTTGATATCTTCTTATCCTAGAAAGTGAGGAAATGCAGAAAATTGCTTCTCCGAGACAAAAGTCAAACCATGTCTTCTAACTGCAATTCAGTACTGCGTGCCCTCTCCACTGTGCAGGCGGCCAGCTTGGGTCAGTGGTATTTAAGTGCATGCCTTCCCACTCCTAATATCAATTACATGCAGTTCCAAGCTTTGGGGATAGAACTTAACCTAGAGGAGTTTAAGATCATTGTGTTAATAACGTTTCCTGAATGCAGGCGGTACACGGAACACCTCGTTTTTTCCAGGGACCATAGAGAGCTATGAAAGAAATGCTGTACTTCAGAGTTCATATGTAGAAATATGTGGAAATATGGTTAATATAAACAAAGATATTTAACTGTAAAGTATAGATTATATTATTGGCTTAGTTTTAAAACCAATATTTCATTTACCCTTCCCAGAGAATACTTCCCTTTTCAAAGAAGTGTCCTTGATCAGATAAGAGAAATTTCTCTAATGCTGGGAGCATTTCTTAAGACAATTTTGAAATCTATGTCACATTTATGAGCATTCTCAAATGAGGATAATGTATGCCATTTGGCAAAATTTTAGAAATAACCAAACACCATGTGGAACACATATGGTAAATGCAATCTATATCAGAGAGGTTAACGCCCATTTTGGATAAAACAAAAACTGGTTTGAGCTGAAGAATTACTGTAATAAAGAAAGTAATGCCCTGTTGGGGTTGCTCAGTTGGTTGAAGCATTGCTGTACCCCAAAATGTTGCAGGTTGGATTCCTTGTCAGGGCGCATGTCTAGGTTGTGGGTTTGATCTCCAGTCCAGGCGCATAGGTGAGCAACCGATCGATGTTTCTCTCTCACATCAATGTTTTACTCTTCCTCATCCTTCCTCTCTCTCTGAAATTAATGAACATATCTTTGGGTGAGGATTAAAAAAAAAGAGGATGATCGCTGGTCTTAGCCAAGGTATTTGTGTCATAGAGAATTCCTTAAATGTTGAGGTAGTTTTAATGTTTCGATGTGTTGAAACTGACATGACCATGTGCTACAATGGGCAGGATCCACAAATCAGGATTTACCACTCCAGAAACCAAGAACAAAGTCATGGTTCAATTATAATTTTGATACCTGTACTTTTTGGACTCTGGGGATGTTTGGGTTTTACAGTAATGACTTTAAAGATCTTCTATCTAGGTTACATTAAAAATATTTAAAATTTTTATATTATAGCTTTGAACCTACTTTCTTTGAAGGTGAAAATGACCTATCTTAATTTTTTGTTGTTTGTCACTCAAACTATACAAGTTTTCCAGAAACTTTTTCCATGACATAGTTCTTTTCAAAACAAATTAAATTAGTTTTAATTCTACTACTTAGGAGTCATTTGGTTTTAGTCTCTCGTTTTCTTACCTGTAGATGGAGGAGGCTAGACTGAGTAAACACCAATATCCTTTCCAGTCCTAATATTTCATAGTTACTTCTTCTTTGCTTAAATATAAGCCCTGAGCCACCACTTATATCTTTGAAATTTTAAACATTTTTATGAATGAATCCCAGAAACAGATGAGATAATTTTGTGTAACAACACAAACATCTCCCACAACTATTTTAAAAGTTTGTTGGCACTAAAATCGTGACTCTCACTGTTCTTTCATTCCCAGAAGCTTATTTTAGCATGTCAAGTGGATATATTGAAGATTTATCACACAGAACTCAACATCACATTTTTGCCTTAAGTGATCACCCATTCTTGTTCCGACAGGAGCAGTGTTCACGGCAGCTGGTGGTGTCTGACAGACACGTGACTGACTGAACTGGGAATTACTGCCGCTGCTCGTGGAAGCATGCTGCCGTACATTCTTGCTGCAATGTGATTGCTTTTCTGTTTTCACAAGCTATTCAAGAAGAAAATTAGTCTCATTTCTTTATGGGGACACTTTGCATAAACATGTAGTCATCATTCATCTACAAACTGTATCAAGTTAAATGTAATTAATTACAGTTGTATGGAAGTATTCACGGTGCTACTGTAGGGGCGTCCTTGTTGCCGATGGCTGAGAGGGGTTAATAGCATCATATCAGGGAGCCTCTTTCATTTGCAGCTGGGATTTCTTGATGTAAGAATTTACTGACATATTTTTATGGGCATAAATACTCGCAGATGTCCCCATTCTCTCTGAGTGGCTTGGATGCCATTTTGAGACTGGTTAGAATGCCCGCCCTCTTATTTGGTTAAGGGACAGAGTTATGTTACATATAAGCCAATCTGGTGTAATCCAAAAACCGTTTATACATTTGGCATCAGTTCTGCTACTTCATTTTGCTGCTGCTGTTTGTATCATAGCAAGAGATTCTGTTTAAGAATCATCGAGGTTTGTGGAACTGTCTTTCGGGAGTGGCATTTGCATGCAATGAGAAGAATTGCCTCTAGTTAGAAGAGACAGTCATCAGGTTTGGACATTTTTTTTTAGTTCTCCGAAATTTTGAGAAATTTTATTTTTATATTTACTGATAATATTTTGGAAACTCAATTTTTTTTTTTTTTTTGGTAAAATGAAGTAGACAAATAGTTTCCTCTTTGGAAGCCCCAACATTTTTCTACCTAGAGAGTGACTTCTTTAATTTGGTTAATGCTAACTCTTAAAAAAAAAGTTACCAAACCAAGCAGCATGACAAGACCAGTGAGTTTTTCATTCTACTGAATGAAACTCTCACTAAATTATTAGTTTACACAGTATTTGGCTCTGTGATTTGTTGTTCAGTTGAGGAGAAATTGTATGCACCACTGCACATTGGCAGACTGGATATACGTACCCTGAGCAGCTTTGCTAGGTGACAGAATGGGGTAACAGAGCCATAATTTATAGTCACTAATATGAAGATGTTATATCAATTACCTAAGAAAAATACTATACTGGATTTATATCCTTTAGTTATTAAAAAGTGGCAGCTATCTTAAATTAGTTATACAAAATAAAGAATTTAGCGACAGAAATTAATCACTGTCATGAGCCGTACACAGACGCTGAGTTTCAGCGCTCTGCAAAACATTTGTTTGGGAAAAGGAAAATTGCTATTATGGTCACCTTAATAGAAACAGACAATCAAACAAATCTTAATTTAAAAAATTTCATGCAGTCATAAATCATAATGGCACTGAGATTTAAGACACAAAAAGCAACTTTATAAAGAAGTGAGGCATGCCAGAGAGAGCCAGGAACTAGGCCGGGTGCCCGTCCTGTCCCTCCATCCTATCAGCTGGATCAGAAATGTGTTCAAAGTTCAGCCCAAACTGCACTGACCATTTTGCAGTAAAATGGGACCTGGTTTGTTTTCCTACTGTTCCCTTTCCTAGTCTCCTCCAGTCCATTCTCCACTCACCAAGAAGAAGGAGAGCCTCAGAATGGAGATGCAAACCTGGCCGGGTGGCTTAGTTGGCTGGAACATCAGCCCATACATCAAAAGTTTGTGGGCTCAATCCCCAGTCAGGGCACATACCTAGGTTGTGGGTTCAATCATCAGTTGAGGTGCATACAGAAGACAACCGACTGATTTTCTTTCTCACATCAATGACTCTCTCTCTCTCTCACTTGCTCTCTCTCTCATCGATAAACATCCTCGGGTGGGGATTTTTATACATGGAAATATCCTCCTCAATCAAAACTCATTAGTGCCATCCAGTCACAGGATTATATCCAACCCCTTAAGGTGGCCTGACCTCATGTCCTGCGTCCCTCCCCAGACGGCTGACCTGCCTTCAGCTCCTTGAGTCCTCCTTCCCTCCCCCTGGGGCACTCACAGAGGAGGCCTTACTGGTGTCGATCTGCATTTAGGTTAACCCATTATTTCTAATACTCTTAGTTCCATTTAAGTTGAGTCTCATGGCAAAACAAAACAAAATAAAACAAACAACAATATTAAGAGAGGCAAGAGGATGGGCTAAGGCCGCAGAACTGGCATCAGTAATGGCTTAAGCATTTGGCTCGTGCTCATAGTAGCTGAATGTTGTGTTCAGTTTACACACAGTGAAATTTATGACCACCTTCACAGATATTTTGTGATTGGTTACAAACATTGGCGTGCCTGTGAGTGATAGCTGCCCCATGACCCAGTGTTATTTGGTATTTGCAATATCCTCTTGGACGGCAATACAAGCATCCACACAAGCTAGATTTTCTTTATTACTATATTGCTTTACCATCTGTCTGCCTAGCTTTCTCAGGCTTCTTTAAATAGGCTTCAGACTGGCCAGTGTCACCACGCATCCAACTCCTACAGATGGGGCCTAGCACGGCCAACTGGATTGCAGCTGTGTCTCAGTGCAGGCCAGGACATAGTTCTTTTGGCCAGAAACTCCTGTTTGGTTTTGACAATGGTCTGATAGCATTAATATATCAAAATAAGAAGCTGTTTTCTTTGTTGGCAAGATGTGTGTGTGTGTGTGTGTGTGTGTGTGTGTGTTTTGTTTGTTTTACCAAAGATGCACACTGCCAACTCTCAGAATAAACAACTCCTTCTCAAAGTCTGGGTTCCCCAGGCAGCAGTAATGGAATTCTCTGTAGTCAGTGAAGGGAAATCAGCATTTGGCAGTATATTTTCAAAATAAAGTAATCAGTATATTCTATGTGGATGATTTCCAAGACCTCAGTATAGTTTTTCTTTAGGACCACAGCACAAATGGAGTTTGGAAAAACATACTATTTCATTTTTTAATACTATACCAAATATGTGGATTCTCAAAGTGTCATCGTCCTTGAATGGAGTATAGCCTCATGGAAATTTCTATTTCAGTTCTCTTCCCTATGAGTGTGTCTGGTCTAATGCAGCTTAAAATTAGAGGAAAAACAAACAGAACTGTATCTAATCTTTCTGCATGGCTCCATTACAAATGACACAGTTCAGCTTTTCAGGTAAACATACAGAATGGGAAAAAGGAACTAGGTGTGTAGCTACATAGATTAATGGATCATTTTTCACCTTCTAGGCCAGAAAGTAATGACTCAGATGTAGCTTAGCATTGCTTGTTAACCAATGAGCATATTGATGAAAATGGTGACTCATTTAAATGACAGGTCTCTCTTCTACCACCATCTGTCTAGTAGCAATGGACAGTCAAGGTATAAATTTGAGTGCTTCCTAGTAATAACCTTATATGAAAGCAGACTGTGACTAAAACTGCCTCAATAGCCCAAAAGTTTATAGGATTTATTTGGTTATGATTTGACTGTTTTGGAGAAAGACATCATATTTGGTATGTAATAAACTTTTAAAAACATCATGAAAGAAATTAAATTCAGCAAACCTACTAGAGACAGCCAGCACCTTTGCCTGCCTGGGGACCAACCAGCTTCCGTGCTAAGCACCTTACAAGTTAGTACAGTTTCTCTCCCGTAAGGCATTATGCCACATTGTTGATAGGAACACAGATGAAGGGAGGGGTTCATTTTTACAATATTAAAAACACTGATGTTGAATTTGATTGTTCTTTACTATTTACAAAGTCACGTGAATGCAGGTCAGGATTCATGAATGTTTGGCTTTGCCTGAACTCCTATATTTGCTTTGTTTAAACGTCCACATTGATTTACATCCTTCAAAACTTCTGTAACCTTCTATTGACCTATAATCAATCAGAATTGGTGGGAAAAATTTGTTTGCTTTTCATTAGACATAGACACATTTACCTTTCTGTGTGTGGAATGGAAGGAGACAATTTGACAAATTACTTAAGCTCAAATAAAGTATGAAAATAATACTTATCCTCCATGTAGGAAAAATATAAAATACAATTTAAAACCTCTGTAAACAGTTTTCATTAAACAATTCTAGTCATAAATAATTTCTTTAAAATTCTATAAATAAAATCCTTTAGAACTTTTATTTGTACCTTTGTGGGCAAATAAATTTTATTTAAAAAATAATCTTTACTCAAACATTTTACTTAATTTCAACCTTAATATTTCCCATTTCTGCAAAGTACTCAAGTAATAATATATACCCGAGAGGATCTGAAGTGTCCTACTGCATGCTATATTAACTGTTAGAGTAACTTTTTAAAATGTAATGAACTTTTTGTTAGAAACAGGTGATAAGAAATAGATTGCCATTCATTTTGTTACACTGTAAAATCCAGGGATAAGGATTTTATGGCCTAAATGTGTCATTACTATAAAAACTTAAATAAGAGACCTGAGCTTATAAAACACAAAGATATGATTTTTAAAATCAGATAAACAAAATTCTTATAATATTTTACAATACAGTGTAGAATTTTCTCTAAAAATCACCTATATTTAATTATAATATAGCGATTATGTAATTATGGTTATATTATAAAACATATAGCAGCTTTAGAACTCTAAGTACTTTTGTGTTAGATTCTATAGGACTATATCAGATCAATCACAGGTCTAAATGTAGACATTTGTGGACTGCTTTTAAAAAATAGGAGTAATAAAATAACTATTTTTATTTTTTAGTAGGAAATTCTATTTACAATATGAATTTGCAACAACAGAAGTATGTCTGTTTTAACTGTTGCAATTTTGTTCTGATTTCTCAAGACCTTCAATTTGTAGCCATAATACAATGTTCAGCTCTTTCCACTAAGAACTCATGGATTCTGTGATAATATACACCTTTAATCCCAATTTTTATTATATCAAATGAATAATA
>PVJI01018335.1:0-33522 GCA_004026765.1 Micronycteris hirsuta | reverse complement strand
AAATAGTTTGCTTACTACTATAGGATTATTATGAAGAATATTATAAAGGATATAAATGAACGACCAGATAAAGTTTCAGAAGGGTCCTGAGACAAGAGCTTCTGTCCCAGTGCAGTGGGCCATGCTACTGGCATGTGGATATTCTTGCCAACCTGGAAGCCCATTGTTTAAGGTATTTACAGAAGTTCCATTATGTAGGTATGACTCAGTCTTGAGCTTCTCTCCCTTCCTTGGAGGTTGGAGGTGGGGGGTTGGGGCTGAAAGTTGACACCCCCTAATTATGTGGTTGGTTCCTGTGGCAACCAGTCTCATCCCAGAGCTATCCAGGGGCCCATTAAAAGTCACTTCGTTAGCATAAAATCAGGTAAAATTAAAAGGGTTTTATTATAAATTACAAAAAATGCTCATTTCTCTCATCCTATGCCTTAGGAAATTGAAAGGATTTTAGGAGCTCTTTTTTTTTTTTTTTCAAAGATTGCTAAGAACCAGAGCCATGATGAAAAACAAATACGTATTTCTTATATCACAGTGTCACAGGCAGTGACTTGAACGGCTATCTCATCTCTTAAATGTGAGAAACATATTATTTTTGGTTTTTCCTATCTTAGGGATTAGTTATCCACCAGTTAGCTCTCAGCGAATTTGATCACTAGCCATACTGACCATAAAAATAAAGTGGACTAGAGGTCAAAAACACAAGGTAATTGAAAAATTGCATAATTGAAAACATGATCAAAGTGAGTTCAGAAAATGACCGTAGTGATATTAGATAGTAACATTTTAGTTAAACAATCAAGAATAGGATTGTCCTATAAAATAAAAAAGAAACAAAGAATTAAATCTATAATTTTGCCAGAAAAGAAAAATGTATTTGAAGGAGCTTATATTGATTTAAATGGAAACCTCCATGGACGAAACACTCAATAAAGTGTATTTCTCACCTCCCACTGAAATACGCCTTTGTTGCCTTAAATCCTGTGCAAATAAGAAGTTAAATTTCCCTTAATCTCTATATGCACAATATATGTACAAGGAAATATCATATGCAATAAAAAATAAGATATTGATACTATCTGAGTTCATATCAAGCATCATAACTCAGTTTTAGGTATTTTAGAAACTGCAACAATTTTTGAGAAAGCTTTACAGCCATGTTTCTATTTTTTCATATTCTGATTGTGGATGATATATTACCTATCACATACTCACAATAGGGTATAGGAGAGAATTCACTGATACATTGTTAATTTAATGATGTAGAGAAGAAAACCGTCCCACCTTCTAATTCTAAATGGACTAATAATTAAATTAACAGACAGATTAACAAGCAAAACTTAAATTTTAATATGTGCACAAGGGAATTTCACATAAGCATGAAAATTCCAAAGACAATGAGGCAAAATTGACTATATAAGTCATTTTGGACAAAGGAGAAAAGGGGGCTTGGAACCTTAGATTTTAAATGTGAAAATGGGCAATTTATAGGTAGTTGGGGAAGAGCAGAACATACAATTTTTGCTAGGTAACTCAGATACAATGGAATAGGAGGCAATCTAGCTAGCTAATGTAATTATGATAAGCTTCTCTTCCGGAAGCAGATTTTTCCATCTGAATTTCTTATGAAGAAAAAAAGGTAAAAGGCTCTTTTTGAGTTTTTTTTTTTTTTTAATTTCTTAATTACCAGCTTAAAACCAATACCCCAAAAGGCAGTTTTAGGGTGATTATACTTTGATCCTCTTCAATGGCTATACATCAGAAAAATATCTCAGTAGTGGTTGAGAAAATTGCAGCATAATGTATAAGGAACAAAATTTCAGTTTTAAAAAATGTCCTATGCTGATAATTTGCATTACATATTTAAAAAAATATTTAAGAGTTGAAATGGTAGGTATAACATTTTGCACTTGTATCTGAAATACTGATTAACATCTATACTAAATGCTAGGTTAAATAAGAGGTAGTAAGAAATAATCATTTATTAAATATACCACCATATAAAATCATCCACATAAAACCTTATAAACCCTATGTAAAAACTGAGTATTTTTCTCTTCTAATGAATTAATTTATCTTCATGAGTTATACATTTAATAATTTATACCAAGTGCACTAATTTACTCATTCAATAAATACTTGAGCAATTTATCATGTGTTTATAATTTCTTTTGTTTTGTATATGATATACTACTTGCCTTACAAAGATTAGGTAATATTGTTTTATGTACAGAAATATATATTCTGCTTGCAAAATAACTAAAATGGGAGATGCAAACTTACAGGTTGAGATTTATTGTGTGTGCTGTTCCACATAATCTAATTCTTAATGCAATCAAAATTAAAAGAGGATATAGATTTTTAAAGATCGTATTATGTATTTTAATGCCTAGAAAATTGTAGTGCACTATGTTACAAGCATTAATAAGGAGCACAGATTTAGTAATAATAGGTTTATAATGAAGGAGATATGCAATATATCTTATAGAAGCTAACTACACCACAGATCCTGGAGCATTATGTCTTTATCTTTTATCTTAATATATGAAATTATCAGCAAAGCTTATCTCTACCTAATGCAGTCTACGTGAGTACAAGTTCCCAAATACTGGTAATCTTATTCACTGAAATATTTCTTATTAAATACCTTATTTTGCTGTGTATACTGTGCACATTTTGCCCAAATTTTGGAGGGAATAATGAGGATGCAGATTATACATGGGTATAGTGAGTACATACCATGGGTGTGATGATGGCTATCATAATAATCCTGTGGATAATGCTCACAAAACATGGTTACACATCATACACAGCAAAATACAGTAACTGAAATGAATTTGTAATATGCCACTAAAACTATAATGTGGTTTATGCAGCAGTAAATCTAAAATGATTAAACATAGAAAAACTTGTTATTCCTGCCCTGGCTGATGTGGCTCAGTGGATTGAATGCCAGCCTGGGAACTAAGGGGTCGTCAGTTCGATTCCTGGTCAGGGTACATGTCTGGGTTGTGGGCCAGGTCCCCACTGGGGTCACAGAAGGGGAAGCGACACATTGATGTTTCTCTCTCTTCCTCCCTTCCTTCCCCTCTCTAAAATTAATAAATAAAATATTTAAAAAACATAAAAATTGTTATTCCTTCACATAGAAAGTAATTACATAGCACTTTCTATAATACAGGAATTTTGCCAGACAACTAGAGGTTGAATATAAAAAATAATCCAAGTCTCCAAGATTAAACAAGGGCATCTAACTTTGAGGAAATACTTTGTGGCCATCAAAAAGGTTTAATTTTCCATCTTAACTCTAAACAAAGGTTCTATTGTTGTTATCGCTGCTGAATGCATTCGTGTAACCAAGTCCAAGCTTGTGCAATATTCTGAGTGACAAGGTGTGGAGACAAAGAAATCTGCACTATTAACCTAAAGACCACGGAAACAAAGCAGTTTTGAACAAGACTCAGGGTAAGCATTTCACTCTGTTACATGTTTTGTTTACCTATCACTCATACCCCTTTCTTCCCCTCACATACTGTGCCCGTATCCCTTTAAAGCAACTGTAGATATAACACTAATTTCAAATAATTTATTAAGTTAATTAGCCAATTAATGCATAAATATAAAAGTGACTGTGTTAGGCATGTTACCCTAAAGGACTTCACCATCTACTAAATCAAGGAAACATTGCATAATCCTATGTCTTTCCAAATTGAACATTTATACCAATCACTTGTATAACTTGTTAAATGAGTAATCTGCTTCAGTAAATCTGGGTGGGGGCTGAGATGCTGAATTTTTTAACTCACATTCAGTAATTGTTGATGCCAATTATTATTCTCCATTACTGAGATCAGATCCGTCTGTATACTCTCTCCAAAGCCCTGTGAATATGGAGAACTTTTGAGTTTCTGGACCCATTTTCAATGCAAGTACATTAGTGGGCGGATTCCCACATCAATAGTTAGTTCTCAAAATACCAGCTAAGCATCCTAAAATTTAACTTAATTCAGTCACTAACTGTATTTTGCCATGTATAATGTACAATTTTTTACCTGAATTTTTGAGGGAAAAATAAGGATGCATATTATACACAAGTAGTACTAATTCCATATTTATAGGAATGCTTTTAATTCTTTTATTTATGCTTATGCATTAAAAGTGAAACTCTAAAACATGGATGCATATTATGTGCAACAAAATATGAGATTTACCTGGAGATAGCATCAAATTCCATAGGTTAAGGGATCATTCCACAAAGCTGGCCCCCACTTCCATTTTAGATGCCAGTTGCAAGTTCAGGTTGTTACCAGTGTTTCTGACCTAGTGTTTCTTTCTGGCTACAAAAAAGAGATTCCTGCTACTCCTCCTTCAGTCTGATTAATTTGCTGGAGTGGTTCATAGAACTCGGGGAAACATTTAGCTTCTCAATTACGAGAGAGAAGAATTGTATAGGACAAGCCATAATAAAAAGTTAAAGCTTCCATGCCCTATCCAGGTGTCCATGTGTTCACCAACCTGGAAGCCTTCTGAACCTTGTTCTTTTGCAGTTTTATAGAGGCTTTATTAAACAGGCATGACTGATTAACAATTGAGCATTGGTGATTGATTCAACCTCCAGCCTCTCTCCCTTGCCTGGAGTTTGGGGGTAGAAATTCCAACCCTTGGATCACAAAGTTGTTTCCATTGGCAACCAGCTCCTACTCTTTTATGCTTTCCAAAAGTCATCTCATTAGCCTGACAAAACAGCAACAATAACAACAAGAAAAACATCTCTAGAGATCTCCTGATATCATCACTTGGGAAACTCCAAGAATTTTAACAGCTTTGTGCCAGAAATTAGAACAAAATTTATTATAAATCAGAATATCACATGAGGTATCTACTATGGCTGAAGGCAACAGTACTCTTCTCAGCCTGTGTGACTCTTCTTATCTTTACAGGTGATTATTTCTCCAGCCTTGATTAGGTACTTATATTCACCAATGAACCCATACTTAACAGAGGAGTATAGTATTCCTCCCTTATCCCAGGGTAATACCTTCCAACGGAATGCTTAAAGTCTTGACTTGTACTGAACCATAAGGTATCCAGCGTGTAATATGAAAAATAGAGACATTTATTGAAGAAGATAAAAGATATAAGAAACATTGTACTTAGGACAATGATGCTTCAGTTTCCTTCAAAGTAGGCACCTTGGAACCTCACATAGTTCTCCAAACTACCATCAGCTTCCCTGTCGTATTTTCCTGAATCTGATCGACTGTCTGAAACATCTTTCCTTTCAAAAGAAATTTTAGTTTTGCGAAAAGTAGAAATCACAGGGAACCATATCTGGGCTTTAGAGGGGCTCAGTCACATGGGTGATTTGACGTTTTGCTAAAAAACTGCACCACATGTGATGCATGAGCAGGCACCTTGTTGCGATAAAGCTGCCAATCACCAGTTACCCAGAGCTGTAGCCTTCTGAATCATCCAAATAGTTTCTGTGGAGGAATGTACAAGCTTAATGCAAAATTTGATGCAGATTTGTTGTTCTAATTGCTCAGTCATTTTGAGTGTGGCCGTTTTGAATATGATGGCCGTACAGCACACATGCTCACCCAGCGGCATCTACCGCCCCCACTGACTAGTATGATGAAGTCGTCATTGTTCACACATGCACATTCCATTCCACTCTCCTTTGCTGCTTGCTTAGATGGATGTATGGATGTCATGCAAACCATCTCATTATACTAACAATGGTTGGACTTCCTCTGGACAGACCTTTATGCACACACATGTATACATATACATGCACACCTATCTATATCTATATAGATATATACATATATCTATATATGGCTATATATAGATATAGATGTCACTATAGAAATAAGTATATATACAGAATAGATGATGATATAGATATAAATATAGAATAGATATAGATGTAGATATAAATGTAGATATAGATAGATACTCCTTTTGTACTGTTCATACATACTTATGATAAAGTTTATATTTAAATTAAGCCCAATAAGAGATTCACAACAATAAAGTAGAAAATCACAATAATACTCTATGGTGATTTTTATATTTCCAGTCCAAGCCTACTTGTAAATCTGTTTAACCATCCCTTACTTGAAGTAAATGGCTTGGTATCACATTTTTCTGAGGATCCTTGCTGAAGCCTTCATATAGGCTCAATGCTTATAAGTTAAGAACTTTTACCTTTTCACCTAAAAGAAGGATTTAATGACTTCTCTTTGGCATATCTGAATTGCAGCATCACTACTCTTGTACTTCGGGGCCATTATTAAGTAAAATAAGAGTTACTTAGCCCTGGCTGGTGTAGCTCAGTGGATTGAGTGTGAGCTGGGAACCAGAGAGTCCCGGTTCGATTCCCAGTCAGGGCACATGCCTGGGTTGTGGGCCGGGTCCCCAGTGAGGGCCATGTGAGAGGCAACCATACATTGTTGTTTCTCTCTCTCTCTCTGTCTCCCTCCCTTCTCCTCTCTCTCTAAAAAAAAAAAAAAAAAGAGTTACTTAAATACCAGCACAGTGATAACAGGGCAGTAGATCTGCCAATCCAGAGGGCTACTAATTTACTAAAGGTCGGGAAGTGCATACAGACTGGACATGCTGGTCAGGGGATGATTCAGGTCCTGTGCGGGAGGAAACTTTATGGCGTGAGATTTCATCACACTACTCAGAATGTTGTGCAGTTTAAAACTTATGAATTATTTATTACTGGAACTTTCCATTTAATATTTTCAGACAGTGGTTGACTATAGGTAACTGAAACCACAGTAAGAAAAACTGGAGGTAAGTGGGTACTACAGTGGTTTATTTTCTTTACATATCTTTGAGGGTCTTGAGAGCAAAGAGGGGGAAAATAGAGCACTAATGAACACTCTACTGAAGAATTTTAAGAACAGAAGCATGCTCGTTTTTAAACCAATTTTTTCAACACAATTATGAATTATCATCTAATTTTACACACTTGAAAGATTGTGATATATAAGTGTTGATTAATCTGACCAACGGACTCAGGTTTAGATGCTAGTAAACAAAAATGTCACACCTGTACTTGTCTTGGGTAGCACATTTGCATTTTTAACTAGATCTTTCAAAATATTAACTCATGAGTGTTACAGCAAAACTGGGCAGTTTTATAGAGAATAAAGTTGGAAGAATAATTGTTTAAACATACCCTACATAGTTGCTGCCTGCACTCCATAAAGTACTACTATTTATCACGTTTATTTTACCAATACAACCTCATAACAGATATTTAAACTTCTCTCTTCACCCAGATAGTATGAAATAACCTCATTATTAATACAAAATATGAAGTACAAAAAGATATAATTGGGACTTCTTGGAGGAAGAGTGTCATGTGAGGCTGATGCTTCCCTAGTTTTCTAGCATGAGACACAAAAGTGTATCTTTTCATGAGCTGATTCATTTCCCAAAGGCTTAGCTCCCCCTCTACAAAATTTTGAGATCACAGTTAATCACAACACATTAATTATAATAAACTGTAGACACTGTGAAATTTTACTTCTATTGCCAATTTTAATGAAATAAAACTCCCTACTTAGTTATGTTAACATCTTTGCTTTTCAGGGATACATAACCTTAAATTTGCTGATGTGTACATACCCAAACAGTATTTTGTTAGGCAAAATATATAATAATAATATTATAGTTGAGATTTCAGAGGAAAAATGCATATAAATCTTTATCTAACCAAACATGTTTTTAACATTAAGGATAAAAAATTATATACAAGAAACTCTTGAAAAATATAGTTAATAAAATGTAGATTATATTGTATACATCTTATTATCTTAAAATTTATCATATTTATTTTACCTTTTACTATTACTGACATTTTTGGAAATATAAAAGCTACAAGAACAACTCAATGCTTACATTCAATTTATATCTGTTACAAAAATAAATGAATGGATAGATAGATGATAGGTAGCTACATAAGGTAGGTAGATAGACAGATAGATATGCTTTGAAATAATTAGCCTTTAGTTTCTAACAACATATTTTTTTAAATTATTTAATGTTTCACTTAATGGCTAGATCAAAATTTATTTCCCCAACTACAGTTGAAAAAATTGAATAAGTTTTCAAAATAATGCTATAAGTAAATCATTTTTTCTGAATATTTGGTACATCTTTAATAATATATTGAATGCAAAATTATAAAAATGAAATTTATGGAGTATGTACAGCATTTAAAGCTATTGGTTTCTGCTAGCAGATAAACATATATAAAACAATTGATTAATATTTTGGTCAGATATTATACTAAGTTCTGAGAAAACAAAAGTAACTAAATTTCATACAAATAAACAATGCTTGAACTTATTGAACTTCTATTCTAGTGTGTGAGGCAGACATATATTAAATAAGTAGTGTTCAGTTACAGACTGAGATGCATTCAGATCATTATGATGCCATATGCCAGAGCAAATTGATTTTCTTAGGAGCCCACTCTGAAAAAATAACATTTGAATTTTCAGATGTCAAGTTGAATGGGAATCAGTTTGATAATGAAGTGCAAACTTTAAAGGGATGGATTGTACCATGCTATTGGTGGGAACAGCATATGCAAATTCAGGAGCCTAGAATAAAAATCATCCTTTAGAAAAACAGAAACAAAACAAAAAAAACCCCACAACCCTGGTAGCTGGAACACAGCCAATATAGAGAGTTGGGATGAGGCTGACCAATTAGATCCATCCATGCTATGTAGTGCATTATATAACACACTTTAAGAACGCTTGTGAGGCAGAATTGTATTAAAGTCCTCAGAAGTGATCAATTATATGGGCCCACTTAATTTAGTTTATGTAAAGAAAAAAATACACTAACCTAAGAACTTTTGTTTTTACCTGGGCTCAAGAGACATGCATTTATTCATTTTCTCTCCTTGATATGATTTCCATGACAGAATCATATGAAACTGTATAATGACTTCCATATCCTTTTTTTCCTACTTCATTCACACAGCATTTGAAATAAAGTATATTCTTGACTTTGTTCATCACTCAATAGCATTTAACAACAGTAGCATTAGTGTCTATAAATGAGGTCTAATAATAGCCCATATATACTTGACTTTAAGCTAGATTTTCAAAGCCCCAAATGTTGAACTAGAAAATGTCTTCCCCAGTCAACACCTTTTACAGTCAATTATAAGGTATGCACACAGATCTTAAGTTCTCTTCTATCTGACCTTCCTTTACCCAAGTGACAACTGGTCCTGCTTCACAACATTTTTAATTCTCTTAATTCTTTTATACTTCCTACTTTATTCAAAGTTCTATCCCTCTTTCACAACATACATAACATTTTCCACTGAGTCCTGTAAACCTCATGATGTGTCCTCAGTGCTCCATTGTAACACACGCTCCTGATTACCATTTAAAAACTGTTTTTCCTTTCATCTCTAGCCTTCTGTTACTGAAGAAACCTCACAACCCCTCAATCCCTATTGATTCACTAAAGAATTTATAACTCCTCACCACCACGGCTATCCTCGTTATTGACAGAATCATCTGGTTTAAGCAATAAAAAAAATAAAAAATAAAAAATAAAAAACTTTAAAATCTCCTGTTAGTTATTTCAGAAATTTAACAGAATCAACAAACACCCACTGCATTGTTACAGTATTTTCACTCTCATACTCACAGGCTACTCTCTTCCTCCTGGTCTACTGATTGAGACTAGAGAAGGGTGTTACAGGTGGGAGAATCGAATTAGCCAATTGTGCTTAATTGAATGTTGGTTGGAGACCAGGGTGTAATATGAAAATGAAAATATGAAATGAAAAATTGGTAGAAAATAAAATAAGTATAATCATTAGCATTTTCTTCAAATAATGCTTATAAGTCTAAATTCTGTGGTGAAGGGTTTAGTGGAAAAAAATCATTTTCTGGTACTTTTTAAAGAAATAGAGGAGGGAATAAGGATAGTAGTGTGAGTTTTTCAAGCCTATGTTATATTTAATCCCTACATTTATACTCCAAATGAAGTCAAGAAACTGTAATGTTTTATATAACCACATTTCTATTTCTAAATATTTAATTTTGATGCGTTTTTATTGTTCAAAGTCCATCTTAATTTTTTCCATAATGATTTATGAACAGATTGAAGAATGGAGTTGAAATATTAGAATGGTATGGGAGGATAAAGAGGAAAAGTGTTATAAACCAACACAGCTTTTTCCCTAAAAAAAACAGAATCCAGATATTTAGTTTATTATTTACTTATTTCTCTTATTTAACAAATTATTATTATTATTGTTGTTGTTGTTAAAGCACATGATATTAAATGGAGATATTGCACAAACAAGAAGTATTCTAATTAGAATGATATGAAGAAACTAAGGAATAAAGGACTTTGTAGAATATTTTGTTTATGGATGAGGTAACGAGAGCCTGACAAAGGCTGTGGGAGATGTTAAGGGAAAAGAAAGCACATGATGCAAAAAAAAAAAAAAAAATACCTCTATTAAAAAATAACATAGAAAGCAAGACCAAAGAAGAAATATAATTTGGTTAAAATATTCTGATTTGTGGCAAAGAAATGACAGTACTTAAAATATAAGCAAGATGAGATAATTTATAAAGTCTGGAAAGTATAATATTCTAAAAAATGGGGGAATTGAATTTATTCATACACTAGAATGCTCTATTTCCTTCAAATTTAGTCAAACAGGAATATCATGAGGTCTTAAATTATTTTGGGAAGTGTAAGTAAATTAGAAAGAAGCCAATTGATATAGATTTCTTTCTTTGTTGCATATTGTTATTTGATGCATCTGTGATGTTATAAGAAAACAGTGATAATAAAAATGAGCAATAAATGGCACTCCATTATTTTTTAACTAAGTTTGAGTACCAGCAGAATCAATAAATTTGAAATAAGTGGAGAAACAACATAGCTATTTAATATCCTTTGAATTGCTCATGTGTTAAATTATTTAGTGTTTAATGTGCACATTAACAAGTTAAGGTTATGTGTCTCTTTATTGAACTTGCACCCAAGGTGTTATTTTTACAAAGTAAATATTTTATAATGTTGCTATAATCATTTTTTCACAAAGGCATTGACTCATATACCAAGAATCCAATAAACCTGTGCTTGTATTAATAATTTTACTGTGTTAAACACAACTGTAAGGAGCAGTTTATACAAAGATATATTTGTTTTTTTATTTATATGTTGATTAAGTATTTAAAATTATTTATATTTTGAAACTAATTATTTTAACTCAAAAATAACACGTATAGAAACTTAAAAGTTTATACAAATATAGAAAGAATTTTTATGTTATCTTCAGTAAATATACATAGATAACATAAAGTGAATGTTTTAAATTAACATTTCAAAATAGAGCAGTAAATAGCAATTCACATAATGATAGACTCTTGATAGCCTTTTATATAATGATTTAGTAAAATGTCTTTAAATCAAATTTTAATATACTAAATTATTGATAGATATGAACTTACTGCCATTTTATTATTCATAGTTTTGATTTTTTTCATCTTCTTCTGAAAGAAGATCCTTTAATGTTTTATGTAATACTGGTTTGGTGGTGATGAATTCTTTAGTTTTTTCTTGTCTGGAAAACTCTTTATCTGTTCTTCAATTCTTAACTATAGTTTTGCTAGTTAGAGTTATCTTGCTTATAGGTCCTCATTTTTCATCACTGATTATTTCTTGCCAGTCTCTTCTGGTCTGCAAAGTCTCTGTTGAGAAATCAGCTGTTTCATGTGAACTTCCTTGCAGGCAACTATCTGCTTTTCTCTTGCTGTTTCTAAGATTCTCTCAATTAAATATAAAAAGAAATAATAATAAAACAACAAGCAGAACAGAAACAGATTCATAAATACAGAGAACATTTTCATAGTTTACCAGATGGGAGGAGATTGGGGGATTGGTAAAAAAAGATGAAGGGATTAAGATGTACAAATTGGTTGTTATAGAATAGTGATGGGAATGTAAAGTATAGCAAAGAGAATATAGCCAATAATATTCTAATAACTATGCATGGTGTCAGGTAGGTATGGGATTTATCACTTATTAAGTTATGCAATGTCTAATCACTGGGGTGTACATCTGAAATTAATATAGTAATGTAAGTCAACTGTCATTGAATATAAAAATAAATAAAAATATATTTTAGAAAAACATATTTTGATATCTTTATTTTCACATGAAATTAGAGTTGTAATCCTAAAAAGAATAAAGTTTCTGTATTTTGCAACAGGATTAATTCAAAGTATCAATGAAAAGAATAAGCTACCAAAATGGTATGTTTACTGGAAATCATATGTCAATGGTATGTTTACTATTGCAATCATAGAATATGAAAAACACTACTTTAAATGTTAACTACTTTAACTCTCGCACTGTAGAGAAAAGAAAAGGGAAAGGTGGTGGCTAGCTCCATTGCTGTTAAAAACTACAAAAACTATCTTCTAGCTGGAGAGTAAAAGTAGGCAAAAATAAACAAGTCAAAAGAGTGTATATGAGATGATAAGAAGTTCTATGGGGAGAAAAATAAACTTAGGAAAGTGTAACAGGGCTTTCCCGACAGACGAGTTCTTGCTTTAAATAAGGGCAGGCCTTTCTGAAGAGGTGTTATACAGTAAAGATCTACAAGCAGGGAGAAGCCATGTGAGAATCAGAGGAAAGATACTTTTAAACAGAGGGAATTGAATGTACAATGACCATAAGATAGGAGCACTCTCGGCATGTTCAAAGGATAGAATTACACAGAGGGTAGTATTCTGGGAACTGTGAGTGAGGAAAAGGAGGGCAGGAGGTGAGGGCAAAGTAAGACCTGAGTGCCTTGTCTATATACATATATTTTTTTTCACAGAGAAAACAATTCAACCTAACTTCAAAAGTCTAATGTGGTTCTTGTTTTTAGAAGTTATTATAGGAAGACAATAGCAGAAACTGGAAAATAAATTTATTATAGATGTCATCAAAACTTTTGGATATTCAAGTCTGAAATTCTAAAGAGAGGTCTGTTAGGGAATTATTAACACATAGACTGACAATTATTAAAGGATTTTTTACAACCATGAAGTTGAATGACATCCTCAAAAAAGTACAAAGTATAGACAGTGATGAAAAGAGGATTGAGAATTGAGACTAGGGCACACCAACCTTAGAGGCAGAAGGATTAACAAACTTGATTGTGAAGGAGCATTCAACAAGGAGAAGAGAGAAAAGTGTTGTATTGAAAAGAAGGTAAGAAAGGCATGAGTGATTTCCTATATAAAGTGCTATTGATAATTCAAATGTTATGAAGATAGGCCCTGGCTGGTGTAGCTCAGTGAGTTGAGTGTGGGCTGTAAACCACAGTATCGCCCATTTGATTCCCAGTCAGGGCACATGCCTGGGTTGCAGGTCAGGTCCCCAGTAGGGGGTGCGCTAAAGGCAACCACACATTGACATTTCTCTCCCTCTTTTTTTCCCCACCCTTCCCCTCTCTCTAAAAATAAATAAATAAAATATTTTTTTAAAAAGCAAATGTTATGAAGTTAGTTCTGAATATTGATTATTAGATCTAACAACTTAGAAAGTTTTGTTGGCTGTTACTAGTGCTATTCCAGTGGAGTAGAAGGAAGAAAGTGTGTATGTAAGGGATTCAAGAAACAATTACAAGAGTGGGATTGAAAATAGTGTATAAATAACTCTTCTGAAGAGCTTTGATATAAAGAAGGCAAAAAAATTTATTGGCAGTAATGAGAGAAATATCTAAAGTCAAGAAGGTTTCTGGATATATATATATATCCACACACATATACATGGACATATATATCCACACACATATACATATACACACATATATACCCAGAGATATATATAGTGGGAGAAATTGAGGCATATTGATGTGCTTTTGGATAATGTACATTAAAAGGTAATATTAATAATGTCAGAGAGAAATGGAAAAAATAGCATTTTTTGATCCAATAAGATAAAAGTGATTGATCCTCAGTGATTTGTCTAAAAGATTTTAAAATAGTTTTCCTTTATCCATGGTTTCTGCCTTGGATATGGATTATTCCTTGTCCAGTATTTCCAAGCTGTATAAGCTACCCAACGTTTAGTCACTCAGTAGTAGTCTTGGTAATCAAATCATCTGTCATGCATGGTATTGCAGTGTTTATATTCAAGTAATCCTTATTTTACTTAATAATGACTCCAAAGCACAAAAGGAGTGATTCTGGTAATTTAGGTATGTCAAAGAGAAGTAATAAAGTGCATCCTTTAAATTATTATTATTATTTTTAGTCTTCACCTGAGGACATACTTATTGATTCTTTAGACAGAGGGGAAGGTAAGGAGAGAGAGAAGGAGAGAAACACTGATGTGTGAGAAAAACATTAAATGGTTTCATCTTGTACACACACTGACTGGGACCAAACCCACAACCTAGGTATATGCCCTGATCAAGAATCAAACGTGCAACCTTCCAGTTTACAGGACAAAGCTCCAACAAACTGAGCTACACCAAACAGGGCTAAAGTGCATCCTTAAGTGAAAAGGTATGTATGCATAGGGAGGGAAACGTAGCATATATGTTGGTACTATCTATGGTTTCAGGTATCCATTGGGGGTCTTGAAACTAATACCCCATGAATAAGGGAAGACTATAGTATTATTATTTTATTTAACATGGAATTTCAGTGACTCAGCAGGAGGCTTAGATGTTGCCTTATTGAGCCAAATCCCTCCCACCATCACTTTTTGATCTTTATGTGTTGAAATCACATGGAGGGTTACAGGCAGGAGGAGGAAGAAGGAGAATAGGGGGAAAGGTACAGGAAA
This sequence comes from Micronycteris hirsuta, assembly GCA_004026765.1. Taxonomy (NCBI): domain Eukaryota; kingdom Metazoa; phylum Chordata; class Mammalia; order Chiroptera; family Phyllostomidae; genus Micronycteris; species Micronycteris hirsuta. The sequence goes on along the minus strand of PVJI01018335.1, from coordinate 18,672 downwards.
TAAGAAGCATAAATAGTAAGTACAAAATAGATGGGGGAAGTTAAGAATAGTATAGAAAATGGAGAAGCCAAAGAACTTATGTGCACAACTCATGAATATGAACTAAGGTGGGGTGTATGCTGGTGAAAGGGGGTACAGGGCAAAGGGGAATAAAGGGGAGAAATAATTGGACAACAGTAATAGCATAATCAATAAAATATACCTTAAAAAGAAATCCATTGCAATATATAGTGCCATTAAATAAATGATGATAATGATGATGATGATGATGATGATGATAGTGATAATAATCTTTCATTTTAGTCAGAGACTGAGTAGTTTGAGAAGGTCTAAAAATTGGAGGAAATGACAGAGTACTGATAGGCCATTTGGGTTGTGTCCTCAGTGATCTGAAGGAAGGAGCAGAAGATAAAAAACAAATGATCAGAGAAATCTGAACTAGAGTTGGACCCAATGAGGAAGTGAGTTCAATACATTAGAAGAGATTCCTTATCCTTACTTTTCCAAACTTGTCCTGGAATGCAGAGAAACAATAACACTGGAAACAATTGGATACTAGAAGCCTTATCAAAATCATTCAGTCTTACAAGCCACTCATAGAAGTAGCTATTTCTAGAAAAAGTTTAGAGACCAATATTGAAAAAAATAGGGGCTCAGTTAAAGGGTAAAAACTCCTAAAATGACCCTTTGGCGGCACACTTGTAACAACAGCCTAAATGCCTTTTGAGCTGTATATTGCAGAGCACTGTCAAGTCCAAGAAAAGTTGCATGAAGTTAATCAGTAGCAAAGTCCTCACTGCTGTCCTAGTTCACCAATCTCTAGTAAAGTCCTTTTTCTTGTGCATCATTTATAATTTTTCCTACAGTATTTTGTTTTCTTTTAGTATTTTATTATTTTGCTTATCTTGTAATATTTGGCAGCCTTCAGTTTCCTCATTGTATCCAGCTGTACTTCTTCCAAGTTTGATGATACATAAAACCAGGTTCATGATCCAAGAACATGTCTTATTTATTTGTTTTATTTAATTTTTCTTCCAGTCAACAAGTATTTATCAATTTCTCATGATGGTTCATATCCTTACTCATGAGAGACAAAGTGGTGATTTAAATTTGAGTATAAAAGGAATTATAATTGCCGAAGGCAGAGAGATCGGATTGTGCTAAGACTCTCTATGCGGGAGGAGGCATAACACATTCAAGAAGTTGAATGTGCCAGTGTGCCTCCAACTGTTGACAGGAAGAGGAAACGTGGGGCCAAAAAAGAAGTCTAGAAAATTAATAGAATTATAACGTATTTAGGCTCTAGATTCTATAGAGATTTAATCCTTATCCTAAGTGCTGTGGAAAGCCATTGAAATACTAATCTCTTCATTTATTCATTTTTTCAACATAGTGCTAAATATTGAGGAAACTTAAAGATAAATAAATATGGCCCCTGCTTCAGGAAACGTAAAATGTTGTGAAAGGGGAAAAATCATTGATCATTAACAACACAAATAAATGCAAGTGTTCAGTGATGCCACAAGTTCTGAATAAAAACCTATGGCACCAGGCTATCCCGTGTTATCTAAGTCTTCAGTTGTTAGGTAGTAACTGAAATACAAGGAGGGAATGAGATCAACTAAAAGGAAAAATAAAAGCAGAAAGTAGCATGGGCATAGGAGAAAACCTTCAGTAATCTCATCATTTAATTACTTCGTTATAGAGACTCAGCAAAGGAGACTGTGGGGTGGCCAGAGATATAGGAGAGCATGACGTTATGGAAGCCAATGGAAAGGTTTTCAAAAAGGAAGGCATGGTCAAATGTGTGAGAGAAGTGTGAGTAATAACTTCTGGATTTAGTAACAGGAGAGGCCTCTGCTAAAGATGTTTCTATGAAATGAAATGAAGTAACTAGACACTAGAAGTTGGTAAAAAAAAATGGAGTCAGTATGAGTAGACATTTCATACAAGGTCTTTCCATAACAAGGCAAGAAAGGAGTTGGGGTAGTAGCTGAAAGGAGTTATACAGGTCAAGTTTTAAGTTACCTTTTAAAAGGAAAGTTTGGAGGTAGTAAATGAAGCATGAAAATGATTAAATAAACAAGGAAGAGAGAAAAGGGTCAATTGTTCAAATTTCCAGGGAATACTACATCCAAAGTGAACATGATGGTACTAGCTTTAGGCAGTGGGAGGAAAAGATCTATAATCAAACAAAAACAATGCATGTACAGTAAATTCCAATATTTTTAGATTTGGATTAGAGAAAGCAGGAATTTGAGAGAGGTCTTTCTGAATTTTGTGGTAAAGGGATGAGTTAATCTGTCAGACAAATGGAGAAGAAGGAAGGTCAGAGATTTGAGAATACATGGAACATCGTTTGCATCGATGGGAGAATATATAATATCTATGGCTGATTTGAAGCTGATGGCTATGAAATTGGAGTGAACTAATCTTTTCTGATATTTTGCTTGCTCAGTAATGCTTCTCCAGTTGGTAGAAATGTAAATGGTTTAAACATTTTCTAGATGATAACTTGGAAAAAAAAAAGCCTTTCAAATGTGTCAAGACACATACTAAAAAACTATGTAATGTAAGTCCTAGAAATATATGAAAATAATATAATCAGCAATAAAAACAAAACTATATAGACAACCATGTTCATTAAAACAAAGTTTAAGACCTGGCCAGTGTGGTACAGTTGTTTGGAGCATCTTCTGGTAAAAACAAAAGGGCAAGGGTTTGGTCCCTTATCTGGAAGCATTTGAGAAGCAAGGAATGGATCAATGTTTGTCTCTTACATTGATGTTCACTCTCTTTCTCCCTCCCTTCCCCTCTCTCTAAAATCAATGAGCATATCCTCAGATGAGAATAAAAGAAAACAAAACAAAAAAAAAATGGTCTAAGACTTTATTTTAGAAATGTGACAAATACCCAAAATTAACACATTGTTTAAATACTATTTATTATTTCCATCCAGGAAATGTTCTATAAGTAAGGCAGGAAAGGTAGCATAGGGAAGAGAAACCCCAGGATCTATCCTTCCCCTTCCTGTGTAATTTAGAACACTGTGGGCCTGATTTGTGGCTAGACACCTGCTCCCCAAGGCTCCCCAAAATTCCCGCTCCAATTTTCTGAGGCAAGAAATAGTTGACACAAATAAAGCCTGGTCTCACCCTGATAGGGTAGCTCAGTTTGTTAGAGTATATCTGACAGGCCAAGGATGTGGGTTTGATCTCTGGTCAGGGCACATGTAAGAACGTACCAATGAATACATAAATAAGCATTTCCCCTCTCTTTCTCCCTCTCCCTCTCTCCCTTTTTCCTTTGCTACTTCCCTCCCTCTCTCTCCCCACCCCTTCATTTCTTTCTTTAAAATCAATCAATTTTAAAAAAAAGTCTTAGCCATGTTGACCTATGTTGTCACAGTTTTGGAGCCACTCTGCCCCACAGATCACCATGCCACCATCTGGAGAAGATCTGGAAAAGACGGACAAAGATGAACTGCACAGATGACCCTCCACCCACTGAGTCCACACATCAGAGCCCCAAAACCACCCCCATTCTCTCCCCTGCCAATAGCTGATAAAAACCTCCACCCAGATCCCATTGGTGGGGCTGGCTTCCTGAGTACATCCTTCTTAAGTATGTACTGTCACTTTATTAATAATCTGCTGTGCTTTGCTAAGCTTCTCTGTGTGGCTCTTGAGTTCTTCCCATGCAGTGAGGAGAATCTGGACAATGGAATGAGGTCTTCTCTGGCCTCTCCGTGAGCCTCCAGCATTATAAACATTAAGATGAAGTCTTCTATTTCATAATTTTGAATGATTTCCCTCACATTAAGTATAGAAAAACAAATCCTAAGATGCCTTATATTGTTTGATATTATTTATTTGAAGTGTAAATAAAAATGAAGACAAAAACTTTTCAGGGCTGTATCCCAGAGTATATTGTTTGTTCTTGGGTTAGAAAATTATTAATGACATATTTTGTCCTTTCACTCCACTTCTGATTTCAATTCAATTTTGGTTTATTTTTTTCTTTCTCTCTTTTTCCCACATTACCTAAATTATTTCCCTATGAAAAGTAAAGTACCAAGTCCATTGTTTTCTCATCACTTCTGACTTGGAAATCAGTATATTTCCCCTAAATAATCATTCCGTTAATAGTGTACTTACTTATTTGATGGAGATTTCAGATAATTTCAGCAATGATCAACTTTGCTGTCTTTGATTATAAAAACATAATCAAGATTGCTTTCCTACTTTCTGTTCCTCAATTACGTGCATCAATGATCTCTTTCTGTTGACAACATTGTCCTACTATTGTATTTCTCATTTCCTAGGAGACTCAAACCAGTATATTGAAAAATTCTTAGTTTATAGCACAAAATTGAGTCAAGACTTACAGACAGAGTAAATTATATTTTGCTACAGCTGAGGAATCATAAACAGTTGACACCAATCTTTAAAAGTAAGAAAAGGCAAGGAAACATTGCATTATTATTAAAGGAAGAACTATATAAATCTGCTTGGATGCCTGACTCCCAAGTGTCTGCTAGTCTACTTATTCTGTGCATTATGATACAACTTAGTATGGGCTTATATAAGATTTTATTTAAATCATTTTAGCAGCCTCCTAATATTCATTTTGCCTTTAGTGTTTTTGTATTTCTCCATTCATAGCCAATTAATTTTGCATAGCATTAACAAATTAATCTAAAATTAATGAATAAATCAAACAAAAATGTATTCCCGCTCTTTACTGCTTAAAACAAAAACACCACATCACCATTAACCAACAAATAAACAAATACAAAAATAGTGCCAGCTCCTCGCTTGGGTTTTCAAATACCTATAAATTCTCAGTCACTTCACAGTCACGCCCAGCACAAACACTACAGCCCTTCAGTTTCATCATTCTTCCAACAGCAGTGCCATGCCTTCCTCCGTTCTGTAAAGTCTTCATTTGTGCACAATGCAATGTCATGTTCTTTCAAGAACAAGCTCAAATATCAACAATTTTGGGGTACCTGCATTTATTAATTGATGCAGCCTAAATTCATATTTTCTCCTCCTTTCTAAAGAACATAGCATCTCTTCTGACACTTCTTTTTTTATTATTTATATATTTATTTTAATTGACACTTCTTATTTCTGATATTGAGACACTTGCATTTAGAAGTTGTATGCTGTAATATTATGTTTATAGATAACACCTGTCATACATAATGTACTGATTTTTAAAACCCTTATTGATGGCTAGCTACTGCATATTATAAGGCCTGGGCTAGGCTTTGAGATTAAAAAATAAAATAAAATTTTCCCTTGCAGGAAGTGTTAGAGACAAACAAAAACAAAGCAATTATAAAAATTTGAAAAGAATGCACTCAGATATTGGTGATGTGTATATACATTGGCTTGATCAGTCTGAAGAGAAATTTATTAATTGTATCAATAGCCTTGAAAAAATATATAACCTATGGTTCACCAATTTTACTTCTTGCATTTCAGAAATCAAAGTTGATTACAAATAAAGCATTCTGAGCATAGTTTACACTGGAGAATCTTTTGGAGTTGGAGGCTGGCACAATTGTTTGTGTCATGTGTTTCCTGTCTTGCAAAGATTATCCTTTTTTTGTTGACTAAGGTCAAATGTCTTGAATGTGTTTGTTTAATATAATTTATCTCTCATTTACGGTTGTTTTAAGTGGTAGGATAATCTGGTCATTTTTTCTATAACTTGGTCGGGAATAAGAATCTATTATTTTCATTTCTCCTCTATGTAATGATTCTTTTTATTCTTGTTGATTAAAAAAAGTAGTATTTTTGTTTGTTTTTTTCAAAAGTCTTATTGTGATGTGCCTTGATTTTTATTAAAATTACCTTGCTTGAAATTCTCTGAGCTTATTTGATCTAAAATGTGTTGTTTTTCATTAATTTGGGAGAATTTTTAGCGATCATCATTTATACATTTATTCTACATCATTCTCCTTCTGAAACAAAATTATATATATTAGATATTTGATGTTGCCCTCTTAGGTTCTCTGATGTCTTGTTTGTATGTTTGCTTTCTTTTTTATTTTCTCATTATACTTCGGTCTGTATAATTTCTATTGACCTATCCTCAAGTTGACTCATTTTTTTTCTCTTTTCATCCAGGTTGTTGATAACTCCACAAAAATAATTTTTCATTTCTGATATATTATCAATTTTAGCATTGCAATTAGATATTTTATTTATTTTATTCTGATACAATGTTTTACTTTATCCATATTGTTCACTTTTTTCACTTTTTCCTTTAATATTACTTGGTCACTTTGAAGACCATGTTTGATAGTCTCAACATCCGATTTTATCTGTTCCTGGTTCTGTTGACTATTTAATGCATAATTTGTTATTGCTTATTATGTGTGTTTCATAGTACTTTTGATGATGTGTGTGAAAGAACTCTAAACACTGAGTTGAATAACAGGCATGTTTTCACATGGGTTCACTGCCTCTGGGGATTAAAATCAATCTGGAGTGTAATTGATATTGGGCTGAGTTTTATTGTCGCTATTACTACCTTCCATGTGTCACAGGCTTTAAATCCTTTCCATAGCTGACAACCACTAACTGCTTTTTAATGTGAAGCCTAAAGTACCAGATGATTTTTCCTTAATATTCCTGCTCTACATTCAGTTTTCAGCAGGTTTTGCACATCCACTGTTCCACAGACCTAACTGCTCTCCAAGTACTGGCTCCTCTGTGGATCTGAGTAGGCTTGGTCAGTTCAGTAGTGCTCAACCCCAACAGAAGTCAGATTTTGCCTCATATCAAAGGCTCATGGTGCTGGCAGACTTCTTCCCTATAACCAGCTGGTCACTACTCTGCACTTACACAGGGGCTGGAGCCCTATAAATAGGCACTGCATAGTACTCCTTTCCAATCATAGAACTCAGGGTCCCTACATGTCTGCCTTGCGGGGGCTCTCAGGGCAACTCTCCGGCTCATGGGCACTTAGTGGAGGCCCACTGAAAAGGCCTAGTGAGGGGCTGAAGACCCCTCTTGTATACAGGAGTTCTACCAGTTAAAAACTCCCATGCCAGTTCACACTTGGCCTTTCAGAACTCACTTAACTTTCAGGTGTTTTCTTCTTAGGCTATCTGTTATGATCTGCCAAAGTTAAAACAGTACATGTGTCCCTGCTGTCCTCAGAGTGGCTCATTACCTGTTGAAATTCAGTTCACTGGTGTTCTACAACCTCAGCATCTCCCATCAATTCAAAACATATGATTTTGTCAGCTATTAAGATTCCTCTTATTGTTAGGGTGAGAGTGATCTCATCATTCATCTTTCTACATTCTAGGCTAACATGGAACTCACACCTGTGCAGAAGCTATTGACTAGAACTTGAACATCATAAATTTTACATTCTTGAGTTGTAGGTATTGTTGTGTTCTTTAAGGAATATAGGAAGTTGTTTGGGGTTTTCTTTCTTTTTTTTTTTTTTTTTTCAGTCAGGCTGTGAGGATTCTTGTTATTATCTGGATCCTTTTGAGACTCATGTTAAGCTGTTAATGTGAGTTTAGGACAGGCTTTACTCTAAGAACAATTAAGCTTTACTAAGGCATGATTCTTACCATGTGTCCACCAAATGCACCAGACTTCAGGGAGGATTCTCCACCCTGACTAATGAGCACTTGACCGACTTCCAACCAAGTATGAGCCCTGAGAATTGCTCAACTTTCTTCTCTAAAGCCTTTCTTTGCCTATCCTAATGGGATTTTATCCCACTCATCTGCAGCTTGTTATTAGACAATAGTCCAAGGATAAATCCACCCAGTTTTTAGAAATGCTTTTGCTCCATATTATCCTCCTCTCTGGTCCTCTATCTAGCAAACTACAGATGTGTCTGCTTTCTCAATCTCTGATTATCTCCTCAATTCAGGGAGGATGCTATTACTATCTCCTCTACTGTTACCTACTTTGTGGCAGAAAGCCAAGGAAATTGTAGGTCTTGCCAGGGATCATAAGTGAATCCATTTTTTTTCCTCAGGGAGTATAATCATATGTTGCCTATTGTTTGAAGATACAAATAAGTTGTATTTTTAAATGTATTTTTTCTAGTTTTCTAGCTGCTGATAGAAGGACATAAATATAGTGCTTATAACTATATCATGTCCACAGTAGAAGACTTAAATGTTTTGCATAAGAATTTGTCCTGTCTGCTGAAATTTTCTCAAGATATATGTGTAAACATTTCTAAAGCCTTTGTTTGACTTTGCAGTTCTGCCTAAATTTCAAAATTAGTTTCACGTATTTTAGTGAAGTAACTATCACTCATTTTGTGGTTTAACAGGAATCTCAAAATCAAAAAAAGCATGAATTAGTAAGTAAATGTCACCTTAATTTAGTAAATAAATATTTAAATAAATGCTGTATGAATTAGTAAATAAATGCCACTTTTTAGAGATATTAAGTCTGTTTTCTTTAACCTTTAGCTTAATAAGTGACACCAATTTATTTTCTAAAGATTGTACAACTATATCATCTATAATTTTAATGTTTTTTTTCTGTATAAGAATGAAACATTTTTTTATTTGTCTTTCAGTCAAACACATATATTTTTCAACTTTATAAGGCTTATACACCATCATTTTGCATGAAAATATAATGGCAGGCAGCCACTCATCAATTTACAAATGAAGTTTGGCTTATGAAGGTAGTGCACTTACCATATTAAAATGCTCCTTTAAGGCAATACTTAATCAAAAAAAATTGAACATCTGGAGAAACAAATCTCTGGCACTTTAATTTCATTGTTACAGACAATACTATATTAACTGCTGATCCTTTGAGAAATTTAGAACAAGAGAAAAATATTACCTCTCAATAAAAGCACTGGCAACTTCCTATTGGGTTTGGAAAAGCAGCATACATGCCCATCAAACAAGCATTCATTTATTGAATCATTGGGTAAAAGGCAATAGTTATTTGAAGAGAGTGGTATGTTGTCTATTTTCATTTGAAACAAACCATAGTATAGTAAATTAAATAAAAAATAGGTAATTGATATCTGTAAAAAAAAACTGCTGTGTTTTAGAAGATGGCTATTCAAGAAAACTAAATTATGAAATTGATACCCTGATGAATTAAGTCAGTGTGGCATGACTCTATGGATGACATAAAGCTCGGAATGGATTTTTCACTATGAAGGCAAGTTTGTTTAAAGGTTTATTAGTGCAAATATGGATATGGCTGTGTTGTTTGTTTTACTCATGTGAATACTTTTCACAAACTTTATTTGCTTTATATCCTTAAGCAAAGGACAATGACCACAAGTAATGTATTATAAATACCTACAAATCATTTAATAGCACTTTTTCTAATATCTTGTAAAAATTTTAATGGACTAGAACTCTACACTCCTGATGTGAATCTCCTCCAACTAGGTTAATATGTAATACATTTTTAAGAAATGATTTCTTAAACATAATAATACATGAATTTCTAACCAATTGTTTCCCAGATAAGATTATAATGTCGGAATGTCAATTATTTAAAATTTCTGTTATTGACTTTATGATATATAAAAGGAACAAAACAGAAAAAGGACTAGAAAATGACAGTGAAATTGCACAATTAGGAAAGTTGACAATTATCTAGTCAGATAGCGGTAAAACCCTTAGATAGCCTACATATTACCTTCACATTATCCAAATGAATATCTGTCTCATCTGTCATTGGCATTATGTAAGTCTGTATGACTAATGCACAGGGACATAGGGCAATAACTTATCCTTTGCCCAAGTCATCAACCCATTCTATGACACACGATTAAGTATTTCTGCCAAAAATAATTGGTTATAATTTTTCTAGTTAAAAGCTACCCCAAGAATAAAATTCAGACTGATCAAAGAATCCTAAGTGCCAGCATTTTTTCAAAGCCATGAATTTTATGATTTGAATCTCAGAGCTTTGTCTCAGACCTTTGTAGCCAAGGAAGATTTTTGGATGCAGATATTCTATAAATACTAGATATAGCCAGGATTTTCAATGTGGACTAAAAGATCATTAGGCTTTTTTCTTCTTTCATATGTTTTGTGTGCATCTTATTTACAGATGAATTGATAGTGTCAATACTGGAGCTGTACTTACTTAGTGTCTTCAAAGTTTTGTTAAATTAACAGTCCACAATTAATGAACAATTCTAATCTGCTAAACTATACATGCAATACACTACTGTTTTTAACAAGTCTATTGAAAATGTATTGGTACCATTATTAATATTATTACTATTTTATTATTTAAAATGTATTTTATTAATATGGTATTACCGTTGTCCCAATTTTTCTCCCTTTTCCCCTACTCCACCCAACTGCCTTCACTCCCTCAGGCCACCCTCACATCATTGCTCATGTCCGTGGGTCAGTGGGTTATAAGTTCTTCGCCTACTCCATTTCCTATACTGTGTTTTACATCCCCAGGGCTATTCTGTAACTACCTGTTTGTGCTTCTTAATCCCCTCACTTCTTCACCCATTCTCCCATAACCCACTCCCATCAGATAACCATCAAAACACTCTCCGTATCCATGATTCTGTCTCTGTTCTTGCTTGCTTAGTTTGCTTTTTTAGATTCAATTGTTGGTAGATGTCTATTTATTGCCATTTAGTTGTTCATAATTTTGATTTTCTTCTTTTTTTTTAAGTAAGTCAATTTAACGTTTCATATGATAATGGTTTGGTGATGATGAACTCCGTTAGATTTTTCCTGCCTGGGAAGCTCTTTATTTGCCCTTCAGTTATAAATGATAGGTTTGCTGGGTAGAGCAGTGTTGGCTGTAGGCCCCTGCTTGTCATCACTTTGAATATTTCTTGCCAATTCTTTCTAGCCTGTAAAGTTTCATTTGAGAAATAAGCTGACAGTCTTATGGGAACTCCTCTGTAAGTAACTGATTGCTTTTGTCTTGCTGCTTTTTAGACTCTCTCTTTATCTTTAACCTCTTGTATTTTAATTATGATGTCTCTTGGTGTGGGCCTCTTTGCATCCATCCTGTTTGGGACTCTCTCTGCCTCCTGAACTTGCATGTCTATTTCTTTTTTTAAAAGATTTTATTTATTTATTTTATGAGAGGAGAAGGGAAAAAGAAAGAGAGGAAGAGAAATATCAATGTGTAGTTGATTCCTACAAGCCTCCTACTGGGGACTTGGCCCTCAACCCAGGCATGCCCTGACTGGAAATGGAACCAGAGACCCTGTGGTTTGCAGGTCATCACTGAATCCACTGAGCTACACCAGCCAGGGCATATATCTATTTCTTTGACCAAATTAGGGAAGTTTTCTTTTCATTATATTTTCAAATAGATTTTTAATTTTTTGCTCTTTCTCTTATCCTCTGGCACCCTTATGATGCAAATATTGAAACACTTGAAGTTGTCCTATGGACTGCTTACACTATCCTCATTTTTTTTTTTTTTTGATTCTTTTTTATTCTTGCTGTTATCACTGTTTGCTATTTGCCTCCTTATGTTCCAAATAATAGAATTGATTCTCAACTTCATCCACACTACTGTTGTTTACCTGAAAATTGTTCTTCATTTCAATAAGTGTATCCTTTGTTTGTGACTGGATTTTCTTTATGCTCCTGAGGTCCTCACTAAGTTCCTTGAGCATCCTTATAACCAGTGCTTTGAACTCTGCATCTGATAGATCACTTCTCTCCATTGTGTTTAGTTCTTTTTCTGGAGTCCTGATCTGTTTTTTTCATTTGGGCCATGTTTCTTTGTCTCCTCATTTTGGGAGCCTCCCTGTTTTTGTTTGTATGTATTAGATATAGCTGCTATGATTCCCTGGATTGGTAGCATGATGTACTGGCATAAACTCCCCTATCATTCAAGTAGGGTATTCAAGATATGCCCTATGTATGGGCTGAGTATACCATCCTCTTGTAGTTGATCCCTGATAGCTCTTGGAAGGTCAATGGGAAGGATTTATGCAGACCAGTCAGCTTCAAGGACTGACTGTGACCAGTGATCACCAACCTCTACCTTCTGTGGAGAATTAACTGTGCAGGGGAAGGGTGGTGGTGCTCTGATGTGGTGTGAAGATTCATTATATACACAGTCTCTGGTATTTCCTGGGCAGTAAAGACCAAAGTCTGTCCCAACCCATGTGCTGCCCAGGGCTATGCTACATGAACAATAAAGCAATCTGTAGTGGCTGCCACTTGTGCTGGGCTTGGAGATTCCCAAGAGAAGCCAAGCTATAAATCTAGGCTGGCTGCTGGTAATTACAGGAGGGGGCTACTTAGCTGTTGCTTGTTTGATGGGATTTAGGAATTTGTAAAGCATGAGCCAAAACCAGCTATTCATATGGGAAAGGCATGGTTAACATTTGGGTGGGCCCATAAGTTGTGTAGGACGGAGTCTCAGAGGATCTTCAGGGTATGGCAAAGGCTGTTAGCCAGGTTGGTGGAGTCTCAGATATGGCACCTGCTGGCTCTGTGGCTCCATAAGGGGAAGAGCTTAGAAAAGTGACAATGGCCTCTGCCCTCCTTTCTGTCTAGAATAAAGCTGTCCCCCAGTTCCCACCTTGATGCCAGATACTTCAGTTCTCCCTCTATGCCACTGGTGTCTTTTAAGTTGCTCCCTCAGTGGTGTTGGAGCATAGAGGACATGTGTCTGTGTAAGTCTATATGTGGGTTCTTTAAGGGGAACTGCTTGGGACTTCAGCATTTTCTTCCATTGAATGTTTTATCCATACTGGTTTTTGTAGCTAGAAGTATGGAGACTTATCTTCCTGACACTGGAACCCTGGTGAAGGGGCCCTATGTGGGGCCTGGACTCCTCACTTCCAAGATATCCCTCCCAAATTTTTATCCACCACATGTGGCTGTAGGACCAGCCTGTTCCAAATTTCCATTTCTCTTATCAGTCTGGACGGATGTGATTTCTTTAATACTGTAGTTCTCAGATTTCCATTCAACTCAATTTCTGATGGTTATGAGTGATGGTTGTTTTATATTTCAGTTGTAATTTTTATGTGGTTGTGCAAGGAGACAAGCCATGTCTACATATGCTACCATCTTGACCAGAAGTCTATGTCATTACTATTTTTAAAATGAATAGATAGGAACACATAGAAGTATAACTTGAGGAAAATACACAGATAGCAACAAAAACCAAGTCTGTCTAACAGTCAAGATTCGTCTTTAATCCTCATATTACTTTTCTTAGATTTTTCCTCAATGTAAACATTTTACTGAATTAAATTATTGTTGTAAAATGTTAACTGATACAGAGTAGATGCTCAGTTTTGAATAAAACATTTATTTCTCTGCATGACTATTGCAGTTATTGAATTCATATGCATTGAGAATAATTTTTGCTCTTAAGTCGATATATTATGACATAGACAGAAATTACCAACTCAGGGTCTGCCATGGCATTTGGTATGCTCAAGTGCTATTGGAAATCAAGACTTGTTTTAAAACAAAATATTGATTATTCACCGGTACAATTTGAGATAGAGTAAGAAAATAAGAACTAACTGATTCTTGCTAACGTTGTAGCTGTCTACAACATGGCATGCAAGGTAACCTATAGATCTGTTTTTAGCTATTTACCCTTGAAATGATATTATTTTTGAGTAACCTCATTTTAATTAGAGAGTGATTATGCATCCTTTATTTGAATATATTGATGAGTTAAAATTATAGTCTGCTTGAGAGATGAATTATAATGTATTTTATTATGACATTGTTGCTAAATTATTTATGGATTGGTGCATGTTACTGTGGCTATTTTAATGTCCTTCCTAAGAATGCTATTTTTGGCCTTTATCTGTTTGCAAAATATGTACACAGTCCTAGACTTTCATTTTTTCTCCCTGTTCATATTTTATTCTCCTTAAACTGCCTTACTTACATAAATCACTCTCCTATATTGGGTATTGGTAATTTCACATAAGACAGGAGCAATTTGATGAGCAATTCAATCTTATTTTTGCAAGGTTAAAAAAAGACGTATCTTAGAAATTTGTCTGAACTAATTTAAATGATCTCATTTTAAGTGTAACCCAAATCAAGGCTCTTCTGTGTTACTAAGTATCAAAATCCCAATGCCTAGTAGTTTTTCAGAAACTATAAATATTAATTGCTGTTTTTCAGTTTCTCTCTGGCAAATGTGCATCTATTATCCTTGATAACTCACCTATTGATGCCTTGTAATTTGGCATGCTTTAATGAAGAAGACATAGATTCTATACACAAAGTGATAAGGAGAATATATTTACAATGATTATAAAAGTAAAAAGGTAAACATGTTAACTATAAGGTAACAAAGTTTAGAGTCAAAAGTAATGGACTCAGAGCCAAAATTGCGTCTTAATAATTTTATGATATTGGATAGTGTATAATTCTTTTAAAAGCAATTGTTTCTTCATCTATATTTGAAAGTATTATTGTAGCTAGGTATTAATAAACAAGATAAAATATAATAAATGATATTTTTGAAAAAAACTATTCAAACTAAATGATTTTGTTTGCAGTTGACATTGATAGAACAATCAATATTATGTTACAATTTCTGCTCCTTCATTTGTCTTTGTTGGTAAAAAAAATGGACTGTCAGAGATTGAGTGGGTCAAGTTCAACAAATTTAATTTGACTCGCTTTATCTCTGTCTTGAACAGGATTTCACAAGATAAAGTATTACATGCACAGAGTAGAGGTACCTCTTTCTTTGTATTCAATGAAAGGTTTGTAATTCCTTGTTTGCCTTTTAATACTTAACAAGATCAGAAAGTAGACACAACCTAAGAAAAAGGGATGACAGTCTTAGCAATAAAGTCATAAAGACTTCTTTTTGTCATTTGTATCTTTGAACATCTTGATATTTGGAGTTACCAATTATTTATTATTAAGATGGAGAGATTACATGCCCATATATATAATATTGTTAAATATTTTTAAAAATGCATTAAAATTGTGTCTATTTTATTTGTAATTCCTTAATCATTGCATATCATGAGAAATTTAGTGGTATTTATAAAAATAACAAAAAAGTAAAAACGGAGGCATAGATACATGGAAGAGACTAACAGCTGTCAGAGGGGAGTGGGGAGGGGAAGAGTGGATGAAAGAAGGTAAACAGATAAGCCAAAGAGCATGTATACAGCGCCCATCGACAGGGACAACGGGGTGATGGCCAGAGGGAAACGGGGGTGGTGGTGGGGGAGGAGGTGGGCAAAGAAGGAGAAAAGAGGACATCTGCAATAGTGTAAACAATAAAAATAAAGTTAAAAAACCTAATTTTTAAATAATATTTACTGGGATAATGATATTTATTCACATGTTAGCAGTTCACTAAAAGTATGGCTTCATATATGTAATATAATTTACTTTTAAATCTCAGTATGGTTTAAATATATTTTTATTATTGCACATTGTCATTGCCTCTATAGAAGATTACCTAAAATAAATTTAATTTTAAAAATCAAAGAACTACAATGATTCAAGAATGTTTATCTCCTTTGACATTATTGTCAATAAAACTTATAGAAATATGAAAGTGATATGCTCCATATTTATAACATAATTAATATTTTTCTAATATAAAGACATACATATATGTCCATATTATGGTATAAGCAAACAATTATTAATTATAAATTTTATTCTGTAATAAACCAACATATAACTGCCTATACAATAAACAATCAATAATGTAAAATAATAATTAAAGTCAGTTACCTCTATTATTTTACCAACTTTCAGGCATATGGATATAAAGTTTATGTATGAGCATATATCTGATATATAAGTATATTCTAAAAGCTTCTCAAATTTAACAATAGATGTAAAGTATAGATATGTATATATATGTGTATTTATATATATGTGTGTATACACATACACACACACACACACACACATCTATCTGGAAAAAGTCCAACGCTTGTTAATAGAATGAGGACAATTTGAGCATAGTCAATGCATCCCGGCAGATAAGGAGAGTGGACTAGAATGCGCACGCATGACCACTGGCAATGCCACTGTGCTAGTCGGTGGGGAAGTAGATGTTGTTGAGTGAGCACGAGCACTGTGTGGCCGTCACATTCAAAATGCCTGAGCGTCAGTTTTGCATTAAGCTTGGACATTCCTCTGCAGAAACTGTTCAGATGATTCAGAAGGCTGCCTCTATGGGCAACTGATTATTGAGAGCTTCATCATGACAGTGTGCTCCCTCGTGCATCACATCTCATGCTGAGTTTTTTGGCAAAACATTAAATCACCCAGGAAACTCAGTCCCCTTACAGTTCAGATTTGGCACCCTTCAACTTCTGGCTCTTCCCAAAACTAAAATCACCTTTGAACGGGAAGAGATTTCACACTATCACTGAAATTCAGGACAATATAACAGGGCAGTTGATGGTGATTGGGAGAGCTGTGTGAGGTCCCAAGGTACCTACTTTGAAGGGGACTGAGGCATCATTGTCCCATGTACAATGTTTCTTGTGTCTTGTATTTTCTTCAACAAATGTCTCTATTTTACATATATATATATTTTTCTCCAAATTTGGCAAATAATTCAAAATCAGGAAGCTCAGAAAACTCCCCTAAGAAAATTCCAGATAAATACACACTAAGAAACATCATAGTCAAAAACATATATGCATATTTTTAAAAAAACATCTACAAAACTTCAGTATAGTACTTGTCAGGGGAGTGATTATTTGAATGACCATGCATTTTTTTTTATCAAAACCCATGAAGGCCAAAAGGATATCAAGCAACATTATAATATATAAAAATAAAAATAACTTTAACCAGAATACTATGTTTAGAAAAAACATCCTTTGGAAATAATGAAAAAAATGAAATATAAAAGTAAGATAATTTCAAGCCAGCAGACCTGTTCTAAAGAAATTGTTGATATTTTTCTCTCGAGCTCTTTAAAATATATTTGTTTCTTGAAAGTAAAACAAACAAAAAAAAAAACTTCTTATGGGGTTTTCAATGAATAATGATATATAAGACAACTGAAATATAAGTAAAGGTGTGCAAAAAGACCCTTTGGTGGTAATGTTTCTACATTTCACTTTAAGCATTAAAATGTTGATTTTAAGTAGACAGAGGTAGATTAAGTAAATTACTACAAAAATAATGTATACAAATAGATATAACAAAAAACAGAATATGTTAATTAAAATAAAATGCTAAAAATGTTCATATACACAAGAGATGGGTGGGAATGGACAAATAGAAATGAAAAAGGTAGAATAAATAGGGAGTGAAAAATATAATGGTACATACAAATCAAAACACATTAATAATTGCATCAGGTATAATGTAATGTGCTTAAGTGTGAATTAATAGTAAGAAATTATCAGACTGAATTTAAAAGACCATAGTCCAGCAAATGGTATTTAAGGAAACTCACTTCCAATATAATGTGGTCGGTAGAAACAAGTAAAAGGATACGAAGTACCATAGTATGCACGCACAAATCAAAAGCAAAAGGCTGTGGAGGCTGTATTAATACCAGACAAAGAAGATTTGAGAGCCAAGTAGATGATAAAAAAAAATAGGGTATTGAATAGAAAGTGTCCAATTTACCAAGAAGGGACAATAATCCCAAATGTGTATCTATCAAATTCTGGGGTATCATGTGTGATAAAGATCTAAATTTACCTTTTTTGCATGTAATATCCAGTTGCCCCAGTACCATTTGTTGAAAAGACTGTGCTTTGATCCATTAAATTAATTTGTCAAATTGTTAAAAAAAATACAAAAGAAAAAAATAAATAAACCCATAGTGAAGATTTCAACACTCCTTTTTTAATCAAGGGAACTAGTAAGACATAAAGGAGAATAGAGAAAAACTGATGGACAACATCAACTACTTGTACTTCATTATATTTATTTATGGAACACTCTACCCAACAAGAGTAGAATATGCATTCCTTTCAAATGCACGCATAATATTTTCTAAGGTAGACCGCATTCAGTGAATACAAAACAATAAGGTCACAAAAAACAAACAAAACAAATTTTGATGAATTTAAAATAATTAAAACCAAACAAGAATGCTCTTTGATTATAATGAAATTAAACTGGTATCAATAATAGAATAATAATAGGAACATCATTGCATATTTAGAAATTAATCAACAGTGGGAGTAAATATTTGCATATATGACAAAGGTCCATGTCTAAAATATATGACAAGTTCTCATAACTAAATAATAAGAAAACATACATTGTAGTAAATGGACAAAATACTTGAAAGACATTTCACTCAATAGAATATATAGAAGGCAAAAGAAATATTCAATTAGCTAACACAAAATTTTAATTCAGTACACCATTAGCCAATACGGAAATATAATTTAAAACTACAATGAGATTACTTTACCTACTAGAATGACTCAAGGGAAAAATACTGAATATGGCAAGTGCTGACCAGGCTGCAGCGTGACTGAATCTTTCATGCAAATCTAGTGGACTGAAAACTGGTGCAGCCACTGTGGAAAAGTAATTGGCAGCTTTTTATAAAGTTAAATATACACTTACCAAGGGTCTGCATTCCTTGGTATTTACTAAAGAGATATGAAAACTTATATGTCTCTAAAATCTAGTACACAAATGCTTATAATAGTTCCATTTATATTTGTCAACAGCTAGAAACAACCTAAATGTCCTTCAGT